>VZRI01003072.1:380678-385678 GCA_013397515.1 Upupa epops
CTGGCAGTGTGGGTTCAAAAGGATTCTTCTCTCCTATGAGTCCTATGAGAGATTTCATGAGATAAGTTTTATTTTTCCTGTCCTAATTTTCTTGTAACAACAGATGGATTGCTCCACAGCAAACTAATACATTACTTTTGGACACATTTTAGCATTGCTTTAGACTACAAAATCTCACATTTTTTTAAACAGCTCATTTTGAGTACCTGAAGTACAGAATTGGATTAAGAATTAGTGAGTAAATGGATGAGTGTTTATGAACTTTGACAGGTTTGTTACAGCTACATCCTGTTATTGCTGTTGCAGTGTTTGTTTTGTCTGAAGAGCAGACATCTCAGTATCTGTGGTTACCTTTCAAGTACAAAGGTAAGGGAAGTTTGTGGTAGTAAATTATGGTTCATCCAACTACTTTACTCCTATGATTACTGGCTTTCACAAAAACTAAAGTATTTTAAAAGCACTGATCTCTGCTTGACTAACCTGATCTTCTGTGACAATGTGATGCACTTAATAGATGAGGAAAGGTCTGTGGATGTTGTCTACCCGGATTTTGGCATCTGGCTGGATGGCGAAGCCCGAAGATTGGTGGTGAATAGAGTTAAATACAGTGGCTGGTTGCAAGTGGTGTTTCCCCGGCTCAGTACTGGAGTCTGTTCTCTTTAATACCTTCATCCAGACTATGGATAGGTATGGATCCATAGTCTGGATGAAGGAAGGGATTGAGGACATTCTCAGTAAGTTTGCAGGTGATACCAAGTCAGGCACATCCATTGATCTGCTTGAGTATGGGGAGGCTCTACAGAGGTGTCTAGACAGGCTGGATCAATGAGCCAAGGCAAATTGGTAGGAGTTTCAACAAGATCAAGTGCTGGGTCCTGCACATGGATCACAGCAGCCCCATGTTGGATGCTGGGAGGAGTGGTTGAAAAAACAGCCTATTGGAAAAGAGCCTGGACTCGTTGGTTGACAGACAGCTGGAATTGCACCAACGGTGTGCCCAGGTGGCCAATGCCAATGACATCCTGGCTTGTATCAGACATATTGTGGCCAGCAGGAGTAGGGAAGTGATTGTCCCACTATACTTGGCACTGGTGAGATCACATCTCAAGTACTGTGTTCAGTTTCAGCTTTGGACCCTTCACTGCAAGACATTGAACGGTGCTGGAGTGGTCCAGAGAAAGGCAATGAAGCTGGAAAAGGGGCTAGAGAATAAGTCCTAAGGAGCAGCTGAGAGAACTGTTATATAGCCTGGAGAAAAGGAGGCTGAGGGAAGACCTTATTGCTCTGTATAAATAGGTGAAAGGAGGTTGGAGTGAGGTAGGGGTTCATGTGTAGCCAGTGATAGGACAGGAGGAAATGGCCTCAGGTTGCACCAGTGGAGGTTTAGGTTTATTATTGGGAAAAATTTCTTCACTGAAACTATTAACACCTCCTTTTGATGGTCTGTGGAGTTAATGGTCCACAGGTGTCCTGATGTTGTCTGTCACAGCTGTCCACCAGCAGGGCTGCCTCATGAGGCAGTTCCTTGGCCTCAAAGCCATTTCAGACACCTCATCCCCTGCTGCCCTTCTGTGGGCTTTTGTCTTACAGACTACTGCCACCCTCCTGTACTTTCATGAGAGATACCATCAAACTGAACCTTTGCCTTGGGTCAGCAGTTTGAAGACAATAGCCGCTTGGTGGTGCATGAAAAACAAACTATTAGTTTTGGTCCTGGACTAAGTGTCTGGAGACAGACCTTTGCTGGCCCTGTGCAGAAGACCAAGGGCTGACAGACTGCAGACTAATAAACTCAGCTACTATAAGGAGAACTTTGTTCAAATTCTTTTGCCAGAAAGGACAGCCTGGACTGTCAGGTAAATCTCTCTGAAGATAGTGGAAATAGAGATTAGAGCACCATATTTATCTCAGGCTACTTAGTAAATCATGAGCTACTGCAAGAAGAAAATTGGAGATTTAGCAGCAGGACAATGTTACTGAAAGGCAGTAACAGCACACCCATGCTTTTCTCTGTCTTCCATTTGCAGTGTCCCACTCTCAGGTGGATGATTGCTCTTCACCATTTGGCCAAGGTCAACAGGTGGCAGAGATTTTTCTCACATTTCTAGTGTTCCTAAGCAATTTTTAAATGAGGTGAACTTATTCTGACTTCTTTTAACTAGCAAATATGTTTTCATTGTCACCATGTCAGAAAATGCTGCCTGTTAACTTAGACATTACTGATTTTGTTTTGATACCTTTTGGATTCCAAGTTTGATACAAGAAAAGTTTGCTGTCCCAGAAAAAAATAAGCTTGCTCTTTTTAACTGGGTTCCATGGGCTGAAATTTATCCATGGTACACATGTCATGTAGAGTAAATTGTACATCAAGTTCCACACAAATATCCACACAAACAGTGAGGGCAACGGAGCATTGGAACAGGCTGCCTAAGGGGGTGTGGAGTCTCCTTCTCTGGGGACATTCAAGACCTGCCTGGATCTGTTCCTGTGCAACTTGGTCTAGGTGATCCTGCTGTGGTGGGGGATTGGACTAGATGATCTTTTGAGTTTCCTTCTGATCCCTAATGATTCTAATGATCCTTTCCTCACTGAAATGAGGGTGAGCACAAGTACATGGTATAGCCGTCCATCTGTTTGTATTCTCTCCAGGCATTCAACATTTCTCACAAATAACTACACTTTGGACTTCCGCACACACATGGCATCCACAAAGGCTCTATTTCCATTTTCAAGGTACTTAAAACTTCTGAAATGCAAGTTTAAGGCAGGCTTTGTTGAACATCTAAGTTTGGAGAAGTCTTTATGGAAAGCTGATTGAAATTATTTGCTCAAATATTGGTAGTAAGTCAGCTAGCTAATCAGTGATCGATGCAACTGTTGGAAAGTGGGTTTCCTTGCACTATCTGGAAATCTCTCTTCAATAGCCCAAGCTTCACCCCCTTTTTGTTTTTCTGTTTCACAGTAATCAATCTCTTCTTCATAGTGTGCCTTTGCCAGTGTGCCAAATTCTGAACAAATCACATCCTCTGTTGTTCTGTGGCAAATCTATGAGATAGCCTATTCTAGAGTAATAATTTCAGTCTCATGGTGTAATGTCAGAAGTAAATTTGGTTTATGAGGTTGAAGGGGAACCACTAAGGGGGACGGTGTGTTCTCATTGCCGCTCCTTGTTTGACTTCAAAAATAGCATTATGATGAGATTTTCAAAGCTGATTGTTACCCCACAGAATCCAAATCACAAGTTAAAAATACTGTGGAGTAAGTTTTCGTCTCTGCAAATATCAACTCAGTGTTGAACTACAGATGATTTTCGGGCCATTTGCTTCCAAGTCCTCATAACATGAAACACATCTGGTCTGATCCATTACTTACATCTCTTTAGGTGGCAGAAGAATGAATAAACTAAAATAAAAGCTGACTCCTTTTGAGGACTGAATATCTGCTGGAGGTATCCAACCCAGGAAAATAATGATGTCCAAGAATACTGACAAATATACCGTATGAAAATATTAACTTGCATATTTTTAAATATTCTCAGACATCTAAAAGCTCTCAAATGTCAGGTGAGTAATTTGGTCAGGCTGTAAAAATGGTGTAGTCCTTGTTAGATTCAGCTGAATCACATCATGTCTGTGATGTCTCTAGATCAGAGCAGAGGGTAGAGCATAAGGAGAAGCTGTCCCTTAGTTCCTTGTTCTCTCCTCCAAGACAGAAAGATGCACAATTCTCCATGAATCAGGTATGAACTAGGAAATGAGACATTTTGTTCTACCTGTGCTACCATGTACCATCCACCTGGACAGCAAGGCTTTATCCTGTCATCAGTTACTGAATGCAAACCTACAGTTACTTCATGACAAGCTTTACCTTCTGAAGGATGGGAGGATATTTCAGCTAACACAAGGAATGGAAAAGCACTACTTTTGTTTCAGTTTATTTTGCTTGGGTGAAAAGTAAATCTATCCAGGCTCCATGCTAAGTAATATATAAACCTTTGATGTGATATGCATCCAACAATTTGTTTTTCACTGTGGTAACTTTTCACAATCCGTAGGTCAAATGGATTGTAAAGAGATTCCTAGCTTGAAATGTGAGAGTTTTGTAAGATATGCTAAGGATATTTTCCTTACCAAGAACAGCTGCTGAAGAATACAGCTGCATATGTATTCAGACCAGGTTCACTAATGATTTACACAAAAGATATAATGGTAAGTAGAGTTCCTTACGGAGTCCTTCTCAGCAATTAAGCATTAGAAATGTCCACTCAAGCAACATTAAGACTGTAACAATAAAATAGCCATCAGAAGAAACTGACTCAGTGTAGTGCAATACTGGACTGGTCTGAACTGATCCATCTTCCACTTGTGACCTACCTAACATCTTCAGTGGATAATTATGTATCCCATGCAGCATCATACACTAAAAAACTTTGCATGAGGTGTGTGACCCCAGTGAGAGAAAAACATTGACAGATAAATGGATAGCATGTCAAAAAGAAAATATGCCCTTAAAATAGCATTACAACATTAATATGATCATCAGATCCTAGCAGTATATTACTTAAAAACTGTAGGGCAGAAAGCCTTAACATTCCTGCTATTCCCAGTGAAGGCGGTCCTATCCCACCAACTGTATTTGCTCAACCTCTGAGAGGTCGATTTCTGCACAGCAGTGAGCATTCATTTCCCTTGGGAACGAGGGTAAGATCCGAGTTTACTCACAGTGACCATCTGGCTTGGGTCAAAAGACAAGCCAAAGGACCAATCTGGCACCCAGACTTTTACCACTGGATGTCAACAGTGAATGCCACTAGGACCAGCCCAGGAAAAGTCAGAACTCATAATTAATGTGTCCAGGGGGACTCACTGTGAATTGATATTTCAGGCCTCAGCATGGTGCCCTGAGGACCTCTTTCCATGTCTTAAGTGCCAGAAAACCCACACTGTGTTTGCTTGTATGGACTTCCAAAGTTTTTAGAGCACTTGGGGGCCTCACCATCT
>VZRI01003072.1:390678-410706 GCA_013397515.1 Upupa epops
TCCCCTAGCACATTATAACACATTTTACTCTCCTCAAATGGATGGCTGCTGAGCCCCAGCAGCCCCTGTGCGAGGGCGGCTGCGCCATCTGCGTGCCTCCCAACATCCGAAGCTCATTCACAACTGGCAGCCCTTTGAAAAGCCAGCCTGTTCCTCTGATTGATTCATTTTTTAATGAACTGGGAAAGCCTGTGAACTTAAACCCTGACACCTCCACCTCCCTCCCTTCCTAGCCATCCCTGCAGCAATGTACTGATTATATTTCGAGTTATTACAGGATTAATACAAATGCCCCCGGTGCCTCTTTTTCCTGAACTTCATCAATAGAAGTTGTGTACTACTCTTGCTCCAGCTAGCTCAGTTTCTCTCTGAATCTCTTCATGTAACCTGTGGTGTGTTGGCAAGGCTGTATCACGTCAGCCCCTCAAAGCTGCCAACACTGCTAGCGGTTAAAACCAACTTGTGTCACGGCCTTGCATAAGCTTTGTGTATTTAAGAGGACATCTTGGGCTTTGCTATGCACTGCAGCAGCTCCCTAAGTGGGTAGCACATGCTTAGCACCATTGAAAATAATGAAGTAAGATAATCCACCAAAAAAAATTAAATAGATTGTGCCAGTGTCATTTTTCTCAGAATTCACAGTAGAGCTGTAAAGTACTTTACACAGGCAAGTTCAGTAGGAGGAAAAAAAGAAGCTGGGAAAGCAAAAGACTTGGGCCCAGCACAGTCCGGTTTACACAGTACAAGCTTTAGGTTTACATTTTTTTTCAGCTGGAGTTATATATATATTTTTGGGGGTGTTTTCCCCCCAGGAATCCTACTTTCCAAAATGATAATTAAAAATGTAATTACCTGTCTTATTCTTTAGAAAATCTGCACCTGTCTATAAAAGAATTGCCACACAAGCCAGCACCTTTGTGTTGAAGTGGGAAGTTATGCTCTTGCTTACAACTGTGCATCAATCCAGCACTAGATTTGGTTTTGGTACCAGCTACATATAAAATCCTTACCGAGCTTAATGGCGCAGCACATAACACATATAGGAAGTGAGCAGGATTTACAACTGGCTGTAATGTTGTAGCATACAGGCTAAATATACATAGTGAATGATAGATACACACACACAAACAAAACAGAAATACATATAGTTAAGGCATTGATTAATTGTGTTTACTTGCATCATTCTCATTTCGTATGTAAGAGAATGGAGATCAAGCACATCCACGAAAGAGGCAGCTAGCTGGGATCATATCTGCGAAGGAACACACTCACTGACACACAGGTTAGTGAAGAACTATCACTCTGCTACCCACGGCATGAGACAGATGAGTTGAGGCACTCAGTGTGGTTGGAGGGAAGCAAATCCCCTGGAGTCCCAAGATGCTCCCAGAAAGCATAAGACACATATCCAGCTAAATCATCTCCCCCAAGTAATTTTACTCAAACTTCTTTCTTATATAAAAGAAATTCCTAATCTTCCTTATAGAAAGAAGCATGGATTTTTCCCCTTTAAATTATTTTTTCCCCATTTGGTCTCTTCCATAATCACAGAGGCCAGAAGGCTATGCTTAAATAATTCATCTATAATTTTGCAATATCTTTTTGAACTATGGCAATTAAATGGAAAATAGAGAAATCAGCTCAGCATCCTGTTTGGATGTAATTAAAGGTATAATCTGTTCCATTTGAATACTTCAGTGCTTACCCTTCTTAAAACAACAAATAAGAATAGTAGCTCATTTGCAATACGGGGTTTTTTTCAAGCCAGCTAAAAAGACTAACTGATGAGACAAGAATAATAATTTTTAGATATGGCATAAGCACAAAAATGCTAGCTACAGCTTTCAATGATTGCTGCAGATCCCAAGTCTGATGACAGTTCAGAAACAAGGGGTGTAAGCTTTATGGCAAGATGCTGGAGTCTTGCACTATGTGATATCAGCATCTTGATATGGCTGATACAATCCCCTATCAGATACATCAGTGGAATGAACATCAGACAATACCAAAAAATACGTAAGTGGGATATGGCTCAGCCGCATCTTTTAGAGACTGGTTCATCTTAAGGGTTTTTTCTAAGAATAAAAGACAAGTATCTCTTTCATTGCCCCTTCGTTTTCAGTGAACAGCTGATGATTTCACAGCACAATAAAATGAGCCTGTTAATGACTGGCTTACAGGTTTTAGCTGGATTTTTTTTTCTCCTACTGGACATTGCTCTACTGCCCAAAGAAATTGAAGTCAGGTGTAAAGTTAATATCTGCCTCATTCATTTATTCTTCTGTAAGCACTCAAGATTTCCCCAAATCACAGGGCAATCTCTTGCCTTTTGAGAATTAATATAGGCCCTGTTCTCTCAATTTAGTTTAACAAAACAACTGGCATAAATTCAATGGAACCAATGATTATTTTGAGAGGTTATGGCGAACCACAGAAGTTGTTAGGGAAAAGCTTTCTTGTAAGATCCCCTAAGAGGAAAAGTATATGGATATTTCAAAATGTAATTAACAGCGTATTCCAACAATGCAAGAAAGAAACACTGGCTGGTGTAGCAGCAGAGGAACTACACTTCTCACAGAGAGCTCCAGCCTGCCCAACAGTCACCACAACCTTAGGGGCAAAGTGTCAGTACCTAAGGGGACCACTTGCTGCTCACAGCTTCTGGGAAAGGCACCGTCAGCAGGACCTCCTTTCATGCTGCCAACCCCACTGCTCTCAGCAGAACAAGCTTCCTCTCTCATGGCCATGGTCACAGAAGGAATAATGTCATTCAATATGTCCATTTTTCCCTCCACTCACTTCCACAAAAATTTTGCAGTTTGGGTCCTTTTCAGCACTGATCTGTCAGAGGGTTCTACAAGCATCACCCTGTTGCAGGGACAGCACTTGTTTAAGTCACTGGACATTTCTGTCTTTCTGACCTGAACAAAACATGATGGTATGGCCTTTTCCAGTCCTAAAAAAGCTTAGATTTATCCCTTTAAATACAGTAGCACCAAGAAACATCATTAAAAATAAAACCAAAAGTACAACTTCCAGCCCTTCTAGTGCTTGCTCTTCCCTTGCTCGCTCTTCAATGGCTGAGCTAGATGTTGGTCATTTTCTTGTCCATTGGCCCAAAAACCCCAATATGAACCACCAGGCAAGACTAAGGATTACAGCCCCAGCTACTGCCTTTGATCCCCTTGCACTGAGTAGCCTCCTCAATGCCAAAACATTCCTGTGAACTCAATGTTAGAACCACTGTCAAAAGTAAAACAACAGACCCCAACTTGTTGAAAAATACCCACAGAAAAGGGTGAAAAGTACAGTCATGTCTGTCTTGTGTAAACAGCATTTTTCCAGGCCTCAGACATATGACCAGTCTACTGCAGATGAATGGACTACTGTCAGCTGGGCCATTTTCATTGAGGTTTAAGCACAGGCATTTTACCTGCCATTTGCCAAGGGCTAATGCTACACACACGCTGGGCACGAGCCATGGGCACAGCACGAAGGTGCTTGTGCTACCCATTTACCACCTGATGCAGCATTTTGCTCTGCATCGCTCACCTGTTCCATGGGTCACACCCCAGGACCAGGTCTCAAGGCATTGCACTCCCTGGGGGAAGGCTCTGGAGAGAAAAGAACCTGTTTCTAACTGAAGCCAGGTTTATCTCATGCATGCCACCGGGTGCGATGTCATCCCCTCTGGGGAAGGAACAAGGATGTCTACAGCCTCCACTGTGCAAAAATTGCAGGAACTAAAGTTAGCACGTATCAGACTCTGTTAAAATATGGTGGCAATTAAGAAACATAATTAGCACTACAAAGTTAATTCCTCTTTGAGTTTCTGCAAACAGATTTTTAATTTGCACCAAAAATGTTAATTTCAATTTCAAGTCAACCATGAAGGGCTACAAGCTCCGCAGTGGACTCAAGGCCTTGGCTGTCAGGTTTGGGGGCAGCACATTGTGGCTTCCCAGGAATGTCACAGGCAAACAGTGCCCAGCAAACCCCAGGTGTGCACAGGTAAAGTGACCCGATTGCTCTAAACTGTGTCATCTGTTGTACAAATGTGAAAATAATAGAGGTGACAGGCAAACTGCTGCTTTTTATTTTAAAATAGCAACAACAAAACAGCTCCACAACTTATAGGGTAACTGATGGCGTTCCTCTTGTCCTTTATTAGTTGTGATTAAGGAGATAGAGTAGCCCTGTTTACACAGCTCTAGCAAGTTGGGACTTGCAGTATGTTATTGGCTTGCGGCCCACAACTTGCAGTCCATTCTCAACAGAATCAATCTGAGGTTGAAAACATTCCCTGTAGGAAGCTCACGCAGCCCTGCTTATACAGGAACAGAAAACAGTAATAACTTCAGGTCCTGTAAGTTGCAAGTTCAACTTACAGAGATCAGCCCTGACTTGTCATTGCTCTCAGCATGTTCGTGATGAGATCAGAGTGCTGCGCAGAGGACTCATACTTTCAACTTGACAAGGGACATAGGTGAGCATGTTACACTTCACTGTTACTCGCAGCTCAGAGTGCAGAACTAAATCGAGAGCTCCTCACTGTTAGAACGTGCAGCCAGAGCACTGTCAGTCTAAAATGGCTGATCAGTAACACTTTAATTGCGGTTTCATAGAAACAAATTGCTATTTAATTGCAATAAGCTCTTCTGTGACTTAGTTGGGCTGACAATAGGCATACACCTGGTACTAAAAGTAACAAGCAGCTCTAATAGTTATCTGGTACTTCGTGTACAGGACGCTAAGGCAGTGAAATCGGACCTAGGCACACGATTTCACACCAAAGAAATATAATACTTAAAAAACAATATATACGTTAAGTGTTCTGATCTCAACGTTATTTTATTAAAGCTTAGAACATAGATCTTTGAATTGTTTATGTCAGCATAAGGCTTTTTGCAAAGAATTTGATAAACTTTTTAAAATAAAATAATCTTTGGAAATGCCTGACAGTACATGACAGCAAGTCAAACTGTGCCCGTATGTGAGTTTTCTTTTTAAGCATTTACCCTAAAATTAGATTATAAGAATTTTATCAGTGTTAACTAACAGGGGAAAAGGAAAAGAAACTTAGTATGGTTAATATTCTAAAGCCGTGACTTCATTTCATACGCTTCATTTTGGTAAGACATTCGCTTTTTATATTTCATAAGATACTGCATAACCTGTTAAAATATTTAAAGATAAATCATGTAGGACTGAAAAGACAGTATCTCGTTGCAAACAGAATTTGGTTTGGAAAGGCTTAATGTCCCACTGCCTGCCAGCATGCGTAAATCTCATAACTAGACAGCTGGATAGGTAAAAACATTAAACCCATTTAGAGGGCAATCTTTTTACAAAATTGTTTCATTAATAAGAGTGACAATTTATATGATTGAGACGTTTAGATGCAGCATAGACAGAGCATTTTATCCAGGTTCACAAGGATGATTTTAGATTAGTAGTATTTTTTTTGATTTATTTTTTTAGCAGCATTCATTTTTGAAAGTCAGGGAAGCTCTTACTGAATGATTATTTGTATGACTTTTCAGCAGCGCTGAATGCAGTGCATGTGCTCCAGCCTCAGTGCAGCAAATGCGTGTGATAAAAGGTGAGTAAGTACATGTTTTTCCTTACAGATCTCCTATAAAGTGATTTTTCACATAAGGACAAAGCATATAGACAAAGCTATTTCCAGTAGCATTCTACCCACACCCATCATCCCCATTAGAGCCTGTTTTATTGTCTGAAATGCCTCTGGTTTCAAGAAAGTGTTTTACCAAAAGCAAGAATACTACTTAAATATGTTCTATTGTATATTCATAGTTCCATTAGTCCTCCTCCAATTTAGCACATCAAAGCAAAGGCTTCATCACTTGCATGTGGATTATGCTAACATGAGTGACATTTGTAATCTTATAGGTCTGCAACTTAAGAAATGCTTTTAAACTAAGCTATTAAATAGGTAGCTGTGCTTTACAAACGAGTCATATAATAGTTTATTTAAAGCCCTTAATGAACTTCAACCTCTACAGCTACACTACATTACTTAAAGTTATTAGCCATCTTCTTAGCACTTCTAGGTTACATCAGACAACCAAAAATCTTTGCACGTTAGATTTAAACACTGTACCTGGAGCACTTATCCTGAAAGAGTATAAAGTCTACAGTCTCACTAATACTTGAATTCTATATTCATGTGACTTCAGGTGTCTTCAAAGATACCAAAGCAGCACAATTTGCAGGACTGTACCTAAAGACTTTAATGCCAGATCAAAAAGCTTAGAAACTTACTTGAAAAATATGTAAGTGCATTTAACTAGGAAGTCATATAGAGCTTCAGTCATTGCATGGCTGTGTATGTTATGCAAGTGGGTTTTTTTTCTTTACTGTCTGATACTGTACGTTACATTTTCTTTTCTCTGTGACAGCCTTATTTTTCTTTAATCACTGAAGTGTTAAAAGAAGAAATTCAACAGACCTCCAATATACTAGAGGTCAAGAAGTAGAATCTGAAAAAAAAAATCAAAAACTGCTGTTGCTTGTTTAGACAGACAAATCTATAAATCAGTTTTTTGTGTATCGGCATCACAACAAATTCAGTTGAGCTCAGTCCATAAGCAAGCACACTGAACAGTGACCCCCTTCTCAAAAACACATAATCATCAGCTATTTCAAGTCTCCAATAAAAGTAGAGTTGTTAATATTGACTTGTTACTAATTGCAGCAGAGGCACGTTTGAGGTGCCTGCAGTTTCCATACTGAAATGCATACTCACAGACTGAGGTTAGTATTGTTGCTGCAAATATGAGAAGTTATATTTTTTTTTCTCAAAATTACTGTGCACTGCTCTACCACTGCAGAGCTGATGGGAAAAACCCAGCAAATGAAGCCATTTCTCAGCTTGGAGAAGGCTATGTTGCTTTGAAATCGGTTCATTCTTGGAAATGGACAGGAAAAGACAGTTCTCTTTCCTTGAGATCCTCAGTGTTGAAGCCAGTCTGTCACCACAGCAAACACAGCTTTGATGTTCCGATGAGGACAGCTATTGTATTCCTGATTATGAATGCTCAATTCTAGCGCTCAGCACGTGGTATAGACCTCTGTATGGGCTCTATTTTGTTTAAGTTTTACCTCTTATGGCATATACATATACTTGCATGCCTGCACGCTGAAAGACACACTCACAGCCCTAACACAGATGGTTCTGCAGGAAGTGGACAGAAAGAGACCCCAGTATGTGTACCAGCATTCACTGCTCTATGAATGATGCTGTACCTGCTGTTACCTGAATTAAAGATCTCAATGAAAAACAAAGATGGTGTTGAAGCAGTGTGCTGTACCCTTGCCAAAAGTAACACAGTTAAGTAGTTTAATAGATCCTTCACTGGTTTAAGAAAAAAAAGATCCAAACCAAAAAAGCTGATTTTAAAGGTAACTGACAATCAAGGTAATGACTACATAAGGTACAGTTTCAGAATAACATTTCCAGTGTAGGTGGTCAGTGTTTTTGAAAAGCAAAGCTTCTAAAACCCATACTCAATTCAGTGCTGTTTTACTTTTTTATTATTTAAATACACCATACTAGAGCAAATGTCTCTGAAAATATCACAAATAAAAGATTTTTCTTCATTCAGCAAATTAGAAGTAGGTGAAAATTTCTACACAGTAGCTGCTATGAACCTGACTTTTTTTTTTTACTTTTTTTTTTCAATGGAAAGTAGCAACATTAGGACAAAAACACGTGACATGCATACATACATTGTATTTTACAGAGATACAATAAAAGTGTTTGTGATAGAATATCACAGTATTTTTATCTCATGTTCAGTTTGATTGAAACACATTTCCTTACAACACTTAAATATACAAAGAGCAAATAGAATGTTGTTAAGGTAAAACACAGGGTACAGACTGGCCAGTGCCCTGCTAATTGTTAATGAGGGTAGAAAGCAGATTTCAATGCTTCTTTTAATTAGCTTCATTAGTCATCTTCCCCCCCANATCTTTTTTCATTTTCTCTACAGTCTCCCATTAGCCCAGGTTCATGGAGTCCTTAATGTTCATATTCAGTCATTTTAATACACCAATAAATGTGGGAAGGGCAATTGAGAATAAAGAAGGTGCAATGGTATGGAGCTGGCATTGATGCTAGCTACAAAGGTGACTTGTCTACTTGGAGACATGGGATCCATCTGTGATGAACAAAATTTGAGATGAAGGCACGCATTCTGCATTACTCTGACCTTTTAGCAGACCTGCAAGAAACAAAAACGGGTATCTTAGCTAGAACACTAAATTTGTGATAGGAAACTACAACATGGCTGCTTTTGTTTTTTTCCGCATTCACTAATCTCTTTTTTATTAGATTACTTTCCAACTGTGACTTTATTACAGTTCTCTACACTATCCATTCATACTGCTCATATTTCAACTTCAAACAGCAAAAAACAAACATTTTCCACATTTCCACAGTTTCACCACAGGAAGAGCAGCCAGGGGGGAAAAGAAACCCAAACACAAAACAAACCCAAAGTAGAGACAACATTGGTAAATAGTACTTTCTGGAAACAAATCACACTGTGAATCAGGTGGTTTTTCAGGGCCCCTTTTGAAAGGGGAGAAACATTATGCCCTGCCTTTGAGGAAGCTAGCAATGTAATCTGATAATTGGAAGAAATAGTGTGTAATGCAAATAAGAAGTACAGCCAATATCTTCCTGAAGCAACTGTGGTTCATACTGCACTGCACAAGGTCTAAATATAGATATTTCAGGATTCCCCCCTCTGCTTAAAATTCCTCATCTGGTGCATTAGTTAATGTTACATAAACATTTGAATATGTGAAGTGAAACATGTGCTTTCACACTCATGTTAATGAATTGTGATAATTAAAAGTGTCTAACTCAATAAAAATCTAAACTTTCATGGATAAAATAGAAATTATCATCCATAGTCTTCAAATACAATCTGTTTGCAATTACCAAAATGAAATAATATATATTAGATTTTTATGGGTTTTAAATGACATTTTGTGCTTCCCAGGAAGTTCTTTTTTTACCTTTTCTCTAAGTTAGTAAAAGCCTGAGGTCTATTAGTAACTGCAACCCCCCACTTTCAAGCTAATTAAAGTAGTAGAGGCTTGGAGGTTTAATTCCCCAGAGCTGAAGCTCAGTATGAGAAAGGTAATTTGTCTGTCCAGAACAAAGATTAGGGAGCAGCCAGCAAGCATATTTAATAAATGAGCATCAAATATCTTCTACTATGGACACCAACAACACCAATTATGTAACTACAAGAGAATTGTTGAGTGGTATGTAAACTAGAAGATTTTTAAGATCTTTGCTGAGAGACGTCATCTAACTCATACTTTATTTAAAAGTATAGAAGCTGAAGACAGGTGTTTGCTGTGAACACTGTCAAATGGTGGAAAATTCACACTTTAAGTAGGTGATAATACTGTTGCAAAGAAGAAATACTACAGGCATACTTCCATTACCAAAAAAGCATAGAGAATTCGTGACAACACAGCCCCTTCAAATGAAAAGGCACAGTACATCACAAACTAAGAGTTCACAATCTGCAGGCAAACACAACAGAGCTTAAAGTGAATAGGGATTCTCTTCAAATTCCGAATCAAGTGATGGGAAGTTGTAACTGGCATGTGCAAATTGCCTCAGGGAGCCAATAATGGCTCAAGTGACTGCTTTGCCTTCTTATACTAAGAAGTAAGTTTTTTAACAAAGTCAGGTCATGGTAGCCCTTTCTTCCTGCAATAATGACCAACAGCTATTAACCTGTAAACTGCATTAGGACAATAGTCAGTTCCTAACTGTCACCCTCATGTGTGCAACAAGAACGTCTGGCAATGCTGGGAGCATGTCTCAATCTCTTCAGTTTGACAAAACAGCCTTTCATGTACTCTACTACATCTGTAATCTCTAGCGGTAGGATGACCTGGAGACTGATTGATCTGTAACGTTTTGTAGAGGGTATCTGTAACAGCCAACTGTCAAAGTGGAAGAGTGTGTTTAATTAGTAGCCTGAAAACACACAGCTTTCTGGAACACATCTCTGATCTTCAGACTGTTAACAAAGCCAACGTATAAAACATGACTCTCTTGTCACTTGCCCTCCAGCTTCCAAAGCTCCAGAAACCCGACAAATCTGCAAATTACCAACTTGTCTCCTCAATGGTATTTCATTTTTCTGGGGTCCAGGTGCTTCATAATTCCCCTTTGAAAATGGCAGGAGAAAGAGAACTTGGGCCATTCTCTAAAGATGTTATATTGCAAAGAAAAACAACGTCAAACTGTAACATCTCCCTGCAGTCTTCTCCCTAATACCTCTTCATGTGCTTCACCACTGACTGAGCAATTCTGTTAATAATAGTGACAGGAACTAATACAAACCTGTTCTATTCTCTCTGTATTTACCTTCTACGAGGTGTCTACAGTCACAATCTCTGCAAGCCCAGTCCAATTGTACTCCTCTTTCCCACATTCTCTGTTGCTCATCACGTCTACTACTTTTATTGCGACTAAATCACTTTTATGTTTTGCTAAGGCATAGTAAGAAACTTATAAAACTAAGTGACAATTTAGACACCGATTTGAAGTTACATTAAACTTTACATTCATAGAAGACAAGCAGATAAAGCACTCTCTCGGAATGGTAAACGTTTTACTGCAGTGTATAAAGATGAATGGCTTTACCTATATTCTGAAACAGGATACCTGCAAATACTCATTTAACAGATTCATCACTAGCTAGCCTGTGTTACAGATTTGTTTCATTAAAATTCACAACAGTATAAATCTATGAATCTTTAACTGTATTTGTACTTCCCTGAAAAGAGGCTGCACATTCTCTTCCAACCTTAATTATCTTTGTTCTGCCTAACTATATTGGGCTTTTGTACTCAACTCTCTCATCACCTCGATTGACAAATTAAGTAAATAAAAAAGGACCATGTTTTATTTTGATGTAATTACATTCACTGTCTAAGACCTGAAAGTATACTTAAAATTAATCAGTAAATTTATGCACAGTAAAAAAGCAAATACAGATATTGAAATGTAGCAACGCATCAAAAAATAATGGAAATTAAAAAATAGTCTGTGTTTTCTTGGACACATTTCTCTGCTAACTAAAAGCACTAAAAATATTACAGAACAGAGCAGCTGAGTGTTTGTCCTAGATTCTTTTAATCTTCCAAATTCCTATTTGCAGATAAATGTTATTTTTTGTGATCCTTACAGACATTAATGAAGTCCCTATTGTAAATCTATAAAGAATTACCAACTGAACTGTGCACTTTTTGTTTCATTGCAATAACTCAGTGCTGTGTGATTGCCTGGGTTAATGATGAAAAAGTCAAATATACTATCAGAGCTGATGGGAAAATCTATCACCAATCTGAAATTAAAATTCATCTGTGGTCAATAAGATTTAATATCCATGCAAGTGGCGCTGTAAAGAGTAAATGAATCAATGTCATCAATACATAATCAGTATGAAATATGATGTGAATAAAATTATGTGCAGGAGTCATACATTCACTCTTTTCTGGACCAGGATGGAATGAACACTCTCTTAACTCAAGGTTGACAGTAATTGTTACAAATTAGGCACAGCCGTTATCAAAATGCACTCACTTGCATAGCTTTAAGACTTATTAAAGAGATTAAAATAGATCTAAAACTATCCAGTTACAGAGTTACAGGACAACTGTTGATCAGAAATTTTATTTCTTTTTCTCTATATGACTTGTACAGTCATTATTTACTCATTTAGCTAGAAATCGAGAGCTACCAACCACAGAGATAGACAATCTCTAGTTAAGCTATTAGTGTTATGGAACACTATGCAAATAGCACTTTGTGTTTTAAATCTGAGTTACACACAAAACAGACAAGAAAATACTTCTGAAGGAGTCCCTCAGCAGGCTCTCTCACCTACATCCTTAATGTTAAAGTGAAATGTACTGGTTTAGTTTAGGAACCTTCTCTTCACAAGGCATTTATTTCCACATTAAAGGATCTAATTTTCCTCCCACAGAAACCTGCTCTCTTGTAGCTCTTAATTTCAATAATATAAAATAAAATACTTCTCTTTGTTACAAGTCTATATTAACATAGGATCTCCATTTCACTTTGTACACAAGGAGTTCAACAGCTGTACAGATGCATATGCCTAAAGCAAAATAAACTGACTCACCCTACATGTCATATTTAAAAGGTTAGTGTTTTCTCCCCATAACTGATGTCTAAGTTACTGAAGTTCAGTTACTTAAAGGACTCCATGCAGGGGTGGGGAATGTCCACTATCAGAATTAAAAGAAATTGATCTTCATTTAGCTCTAACAAAGCTTATCAGTAATTGTTGAGTATTCACCTTCTGGTCTGGCAGTAGTGGATTACTCTGAAGTGAATTCAAATGGCCATTGATGAGAGCTGTAGGTCTATCATGTTCACAAAATAAACTGCCATTGATGTAGTGAAACCGATCTCCAGGGACCAGGCGATTCCGGCAGGTAGAGCATGTAAAACACTGGGAAAGGGAAGAAACAGTGAATGAAACTACTGCACAAATTAGGTATGCTGCAGGTTTCAAAATTACACTTCAGAGACTACAAGTGCAGTTGAGATATGGAGCTGCTTGTTTTCTAGTCTCTCCCAATATGGCATTACTTTTACCTGTTGGGACTGTGCAGTACATAACTCAAATACAGTTTTAGCAATTATGGGAGAACAAAGCTACACGCTAAGGGAAGCTTTATAATATACATTCCTATTTCCAGTTAGTGCTGTGCGTTTCATTCATAATCATTTTATACTAAAGCAGTTTGGCAGTACTAATCAGGTGCCAAAAAAAAACTACTTAGGAAACTACTCACCTTAAGATGATAAACGTTGCCTTGTGCCCTCATGACCAGCTCACTAGCAGGAATGGACTGTCCACATGCACTGCAAGCACCACTATTTCCAAATAACCTGAAACAGAGGTGACCATCATGAATAATTTAATACGCAGAAGTCTGTAGGTACTTTTACACATTGCTGCAATGGTTTATTACACAACTATTTCAGACTTCTGACCCCCATTTTCCAACCTGTTTACATGTCATAATAGGAAAAAGTCTATTTTCGTGTAACAACTGGTAGCTTCACCCTACCTTGCATGTGGTTACACAGGATGTAATCAGAAGTATTGACTTACACCTCTAGAAACACAAACAATTCTGTACTACACATATTTTATCAGATTACTGGGTTCATCATAAAAAAAAAAGATACAATTCATGACTGGAGTTTAAATGCATTGTGTCCTTGAAATTATATGAAGAACTCTTTTGTACTTTAATCATATCTTGAGATATGAGTCATCAAAAGGGTTAAGAGGATTTGATTGTATATCTAAGAAGACATCATGCTCAGTGTATTGAAACTCCAGTAAACCTCCATCAGTGCAGAGTTTCCATTAGAAACTCTCTGCTATCCAGGTTGATATATAATGTGTATGGGTTAACCTTTTCAATCATGGTGTCAACACTTTAGATTTGCCTCTGCTCATCTCTTTCATCCTAACCTTCTCTCTCTCTTGATAATGAAATGCTTGCTCCAACTTCCCTCTATCTGCTCCTGAGTCCACAATTTAGATTACTTCATCTCTGCTAGCAACAAACTGAATGAAATTTCGATTTGAGCAGAAAGTAATTTACCGGGATCTGGACCCATTTGTCATCATATCTCTCTGGGTGTTTGCTGTATCACTGCAGTTTTCCTATGCAATCNCAGAAGAGTGCTGAAGAAAAATATATACAAAATTCTTCAATTCCCTGTAAAGCCACAACATATTGATTCAAAATATAATACAATGATAATTTAGTTCAACTTGCACAGGCTATGTTAGTTAGAATTAGGAAAAGCTTTATTTGCTGTTGCGCATGTCTCTAATACACACAAATATTTACAAAGACTACTATGATCATGTCACTGTAAAAAAATGAAACTGAACTAGCTGGCAGGGTCACAGACCCACTTTTCTGCACGATGTAAAACACAGTAATAGGATTTACAAATTAGCGTATTGGTGTCATAATAAATATTAATATTTGCATCTCCTCCCTGTCCAAATAAAGTCATAAAATTCTGTTTGTGTCAACCTGGGAGACGCATTACAACAGAATACCCGTAATCTGAATGATTGCAGTGTGCCTCTGTATAAAAATAATTGCTTTGAATTTTCAGAATCCAGGCTTGCAGGAGGCTTGTCATGTTCAAACTACTAATTTGCTGTCGCCACTTTATTGAAAATAGCCTGTAAGTTGTTATTAAATGTATCGACTGAACGACAGAGAGAGTAGTAAAACTGCCCCTTAAGATGGCTTTTAATAGGAAGCTGAGAAACAAATTTTGCAGCAGCATCGATTTGAAGAGTTCAATCAAAACTCCATTTCAAAACTAATTAGTCTGAGATCCACGACACATTGACACGTTCTTGCAGAATCACAGTGGTTACAAAGGGAAAGCTGAACTAATACATTGTCAGGACCTCCAGCCAAAGGGACTAAACTGTCTGGAAACTAAGGCTCCATTATTAGGGCATCTTCCCAATCAGGATCAGTTCCAAGGAATTACATGATGCATTGAAGTGACTTCCAAATTGTTAGGATACACATTTTTCTTCCTCCATTGTTACTAGTAACTAAGTCGGCACTTAAGAAAGGTGCGTAAAAAGCACTGCAAGAGAAGGCGGCAAGGCACCGTTAGGCTTCTAAAGCAAAGATCCAAAAATCTAGGGCAAAGGGGTGTTAACAAGGGCACTACTGTGTAGCGTGGCAGAAGAAAATCAAAGACAAACAGACTATGTTACTTGTCTCAGAGAATCTGAACCTGGTGAGCAGTTGGTCTCTCACAATCCCCCACACAACTCGCACCACCCAGCTGAAACCGTAGGTTTTGGAATACAGATCTTAAGGCACTACTTGTTTTCATTAAGCACTCATTTGTTTTACAATTCTCTGACTAGAAGTGACCCTACATCTTGAATGTCTGTTAATTCTAATAAACGGAGTCAAACTAATCAGAGGCTTTCCACATGTCCTAGTTGTTCCCTTGAACAATTGTCATTTGGGAAAACACTTCAGCTGGAATCTTCTGCTAAAATTTCTAAAAATTATTTGCAAAGTCAGAACAACGTTCTGCTGCTTGGTATTACAGACCACGAAATACAGCTTATTTTAACTTCTCTACTACTACAGTTTAGTTGTATAATACAGACAGGAAAATAAAGGTTTCAATCTTTTCTGAAAAAAATTGTTAGACCTCCTTACCAGTAAAGGAAGTCTTCCACAGTAACTATTCTTTACTGAAAAAGTTGTTTCACGCAGTTTCTGAGAGGCTGGAGAGCTAATTATCTAACCAGGGGGACTGTCCAGGACAGTATTTGATTTAAAAGGCTTGAGGCTTTAGGTGCTCAATTAAGTAGCTATCGGTCTTAGACTGGACTTTAATGGGCTCTTTTCTCTTTAACTGCAGCAATGGGTAGAGATACCCCAGGTCAGGCTAATTAAAGCCAGGGGACTCTTTAATTGTGATGACAGAATTGGTTTCAGTTTCCTCTTTGGGTCCTCAGTCCAAGAAGGTCATTAATATTTCAACATTTGGGCAATGCAATCAATCACAAACATCAAATACGGACACGGCAGCTCTTCTACACTTAGTAGCATTTTACTGAGCCACCTTAAATTAACTACTGTGTGGTTCTAATACAGCGCTCCCCAACACCCTCACCACCACTACCACCACCCCCCGGGTTATTTGAGGAGGGACTGCGAGATTATTTTTTTCAGATCTTTCACAAGAATGGGAATGAAGGCACCAAGAACCCAAGAACCTTTGCAGTCCAGGTTCCTGTCTTACTGCTCAAAATTCAGTACCATCAACTTCAACAAAGCAAGGTTTAAGTTGTTTCCAAAATTCTGGAGACAGATTCAAGTGCTCTGAACAACGTGGTACACGTTTGTGCCCCCAAATAAGTGTCCAAGCCCTGGCAAAGAGAAATGCACATCCAGACCTACTGATCCAGAAGCAATTGGCATTCTTGTACTTTTCATATATGTAATGTAAATTCTGTACCAGCTATATTAACTGTAACAAAGAAAGGCAACACAGATATTGTGCCCGGAGCCAAGTCCATTAAAGGTACTTCAGAATAACTAGAGCCCGAGCACCTTAAAAGCACCAGAAGCTATTGATACTTAAAAGGGGGGCTGTGCATAATGGCAAGTGCTGCATTAGAGAAGGGGAAGGAAAAAAAAAACTCAGCCAAATTACGCTTGGTTAATTCAGAGTAACAGATCTGCCCCCAAGTGAATTGGAGGCCTTGAATTAATTCTGTTATGACAAATCAAGATAAACGTTCCCCCTAAATTGCATGCGATTTAATTAATTTTTGAGATCCTGGGGTTTTTTTTTTTTGTTGTTTTTTTTCCTAGCTAATAGTTCACATGCTCCTGCGCTGTCATTGTGCTTGAGTGGGCAGACTTCAAAGTGATATTAAATAACCAACTATTAGATTTACCTAGCACGTCCTATTGGAAAAGTGCCATTTAATTACCTAGCCTGTTCAATTAAAGGGACAGCATTCCCTGAATATAGCAGCTTGCTGCTGATTACCAGGGAAATGAACTCGCTGCCTCTCTACTCTCCCCACCACCCCCCGGCTCTTGCTACGGCTGCGGGCGGGCGGGCGGCCGAGGCGCCCTGCGGGGTCACCCCCCGCATATCGAGAGGGGCCGCGGGCGCTGCCCCTTTAAGACGCGCCCGGGCAAAACCTCCTCCTCTCCCCGCTTTCCCCACCACTCCCTGCTCTCTCGTAGCGGCCAATTTTGTTAATTAAATGTTTTGTTTGCGACGCGGCTCTCATTCATTTCGGACACGTCATTGCGAGCAGATCTAAGCCAGGGAGCAGATCTCATTAGATAAAACCTATCAGAACTACGAGAAAATGGAGGAGACACTAATTAAAGCTTTTAATTGTGCGGATTCGCTGCCACGCTGCTGCTTATCTGCCATCGAAGGTTGGGAGTGCCGTGCTCCGCTCCCGCCCCACCATAGGGAGCGAGGGGAGGGAAGGGACCGGGCTTTTCTTCTCCCTCCTCCCGGGAACCTTGGCTCTCCATCAAAGTGATGCTGCTGCAGCTCCACGGATAGGATAATCGGTGCCGGCTTTTTTTGTTTTGGGAGTGGGGAGAGGGTGGGGAGCGGGGCAGCGAGGGAAAGGGAAGCGCCGGTTTGTTGATACAACATCACAAACCCACCTACGACCTCGTGGGGTTAAAAAGCTCAATAATGAATGACCCCGTTCTTTTGGCCTGGAGTCCTCACATCCCCTTCACCTGGCGCCTGCCAGACTGATCCATGCTCTGTCGCATTTGGTCACTCGTGTCGGCTGTGCCCCACACACCTCCCGTCAAGAGATGTGGCTTGTGGCTGTTGATCTTGCCCGAGCAAGGGAATGTGTTGCCACAGAAGTTCCACAAAAATTCAAGGCGGGAGGGAAGGATGGCATGAGGGAACTGGCAGAAGCCACTGCCAAACTGGTGCATCATTTCACACCCAAATGAGGCCGTTAAAAGCAAAAGGTCCAGGGCTTATGGCCACAGGACCCACACGAAAGCCTGCAAAGTCCATTTCCAACAGGCAAGCTTCAAATTAACTCAGCCCTGGCAGGGCCAAGCCGTCCTACCCCACCTTGAGTGTATGGTGTCCAGTTCAAGTTTCAGCAAGCATCTGTCAGAGTTATTTTTGCAAGTCAAATTACACTGATCTAAAAAGAAGTCAGGCGACAGAACAAGGAGATCAATTCAAAGCCCTCATCTGATAAAGCATCCTATTCATAATTGCCTACATTAAAATAAACGAGTATTAATTTTTGGCAACGCAAGACCAGAGGACTATGATAAGTCTGCCTGAACTTGCCTCTGGGATACAGTGGACGCATATTTTCTTTTTAATTAGTAGTAATCAGATATGAAGTTTCATTTGATGGTGTTGGTCAAGTGATGAATCTATACTTTTCAGTGCATCTTAACAGTAGTGTCAATTTTTCCACTTCAAATAAGACTCTTTCCTTAGCACATTCCTGCTCTATTTAATTAGATTTCTGCCAGGTTTAGGCTTGTTGTATACAATGATGACCAAAAAGTACCATCAAAACCCCCTCACGTGCCAATTTTCAGACATTTGTATCTGAAAATATCGCCAAAACTAAAGAGACTGATGCTCTGATTCCTCATGGATACTGAGCCCTCTGCTCATTGCTCAGCTGACTGGAGATGCTGCTGCATTACTACTGCTGCTACACTACCAGGGTAAGAGTCTGAACTCTGTCCTTCCAGACGAAGGAGCTCTCTCTATGCAGTCAGTCAAACATCAAACATATTCAGTATGCTCTTCAGCTGCTCAAACATAAATCAGGATATAAGCAAACTTGTAACATTTGGTGACTGATGGTTTATTGTTGTTTGGGGATTTTTTTCCAGAAAGGAGAAAAAAAATAATTGAACTTTGTAGCTACCAGAGAGAAGAAAAAAAACTGGGTTAACTCCTGACATTTACTGTAAATGAGATGCCAGAAGCACTTAAACAACACACAATTTGTTTTAACTAAGCATTTCTGTTATGTGAGGAAGGTACGGAGCTTTTCCTTTTTTTTTAATTGCAAAATGTTGAAATAGAACACCTCCTTGAAGCATTCAAGTGTATCAGTCTATCAAACCATTTACTCAAATTAAATGTGTAATCCTTCAAAATGCCTTTTTAAATTAATGAGTTCAAGTAGCTTGAGTTCACCTGAAAAAATCCTACAGGCACCTGACCTCATGAATTCTATTAATTATATTGGGAACTCATTGGAAGGATAATTGTACTGTACCCCAACAGATAAGCCTGATAAGGCTTAGTCTCCCCTACCCAAATCTGTGGCATTTGAATCCAAAACCTTCAAAGAAAAAAGATGTATGAAATAAAGGGACAGAGCATAACCCTCCTCTCCCATATCCTGGGTTTTCTACCCTGTAAGTTAAGAAAAATGTCCATTCAAAGATTCTCTTTATCAATACGAAGACAAACATTACAGCACTGGTTTTTGGCTATAAGTAGGATCGGTGGCCCTTCAACTGACTGGCGGTTAATCAGCTCTTTCACAAGGAGAACACAGAATGAGTCATTCTGTTTCCACTCAAAAGAGTTTAAAGGTGCTTATGTAAATATCATAATTAATCAGATACCAAAGGCAGGCATTTCATTATTTAGCACCTCTGCCACAGCCTTATTTAAGCCCCACCATTTTAAAATTTACCGTTCAGATATGCACACTTCTTCTTCAACAGTACAACAAAGCAGATTAATTTAGCCCCTGTGATTGCTGTTTATTTTTAGTTAGGACTTGTTTTGTGCTGACAAACCACTTTAAAGTTACAGCCGTCGTTCCACACCCCCAACTCTTCCCTCCACTTGGCAGTGTAACTACGCCCAGGGCCAGGCGCGAACATCCGCACACGCACGTCTCTTGCTCCTAACGAAGCGGTCCTAAGCCAGCACAGCCCTCTGCCCACAGACATACACCTACAGGGATAAGGGGGAAGAAAAGGCAGGGAGGTGGCTCACCTGATGTAGTCGTTCCTGCAAAGGATCATGCCGCTCTTGGTATAACAGGAGGTACCGATGTCTCCGAGCTGGGCCTGGCAGCAGGAGCACTTCAGGCAGCGGCTGTGCCAGTAGCTGTCCATAGCATAGAGCAGGAATCGGTCGGCGATCTTCCCCCCGCAGCCGGCGCACCGCTTCCACGAGAGGGAGCCCGCCGTCACCGGGGGCGGCTGCGCGCTGCCGCCGGGGTTCACCATGGCCTGGGCGAGAGACGGACGACGGCCATCAGCGGCTTCGCGGCGGGGCCGATACCGGCACCGGCCTGGGGTTGAAGGGAAACACGGGACGCAGCCGCCAATACCCCCCACACGGAGTGTGCACGG
>VZRI01003072.1:410712-455910 GCA_013397515.1 Upupa epops
ACTGGTTTTTCAGTCTAGGAGAGACTCGGGGCTGTAAAGAGGGGCTGGAGACCCGCCATCCAGAGCTCAGGTTGTTGGAGGGGTTTTTTTGCGTGTGTTTCATTTTTGAGACACCAAAACACATAAAAATACACTCTAGACTGAGGACACTGGCCCGAATAGTAAGTCACTGAACTTTAGGATGTCTGTTAACTTCCTACACAAACATACTCAACTTTTGTCTCGCTAATCTGCCCTTGATCAGCAGTTTAAATGCTAAAGCTTTGTTGCTCAAAAAAAAAAAAAAAAAGTTTACCGACCATAGGAAAGCAAAATAGCAAAGCTACAGCTGCTCCTGCGGGAGTTTGTCTGGCCGCTCCCAAAACTGCTGCTAAGGGCATTTTTCACTTTCTAATAAATGCTTTATGCAAGCAGGACAACCGAGAGATAATATAGGAATCAATTCATAAAGCTTACTCTAAACCGATTAATTTGTTGCCCAATAAACTCCCGGTGTTCCTCCAGTCACTTACACTATAAAAAGATCAAGTTATTTACTGCCAATTAAGCAGCATGTTTTGTCTTTGTCCTTTGTAAGCCGTACGTGCTCATGCCGAGGCATCTGGCTGTCTGCTAAGGACCATCAGACTGATACCTTCCTTCAGAGCAGCGAGGACGAACTTTTCCTGCCACTGACCCAACTCGGCTGCACCAGAATTGAGACCGATTTTAAACACACATTGCCTTGGAAAGAGTACCTGGAGGTATATCCAGTGACCACACAATAAACCAGAAGAACTGCACCAATTAAGCTGTAAAACAAAAAACCCGAGACTTTGGAAGGAAAACCACTCTAAAAGTCATTAGCTTTGCCTTTATCCAAACGCATCATATACCTTTATGTAAATTGATTTCTGATGCATTTGTTAAAGAAATTGCTTTTTGTTACAGTTTTCAGCTACAGCCAAAGTGAATCTGCATTTCCTGCTCAGTCTTTAAACCGTTTCCCTACTTTAAATCACTTCGGATTTCTTGAAAGATACTCCATGCCACCACCTTAGCCTGTCTTTGTCAAAGGCAAATATAAATATAAAATGGGAAACGTTACACTGAGAAAACCATCCAGTAACCCCATTAAGCTAAAGCTCTTAAGGACAAGCAATACCTTAATGCTGATTAAATCTAAAAAGATGAATCAAGAGGACTGACCAGAAAGTGACTCCCTTGATAACTAAGGACAGGCCCTCATCAAGTTTCATTTAGAGTTGGGGGGAAAAAAGCTTTTAACTTAAATAGGCTTACTCTAGTAATTACACAGCCAAGCAATTTAGGTCCTGGGATAGGAGTCAGTGAAATAGAAAGCAGAGCTGGGAGCTAGAGGCAAAATAATCCACCCCCACCCCCCCCACACACACACATGCACTTTAACAGCGTCTCTGGTGTTTTTTGAATGGAGACCAAGGGAGGGACAAGCAGAGAGCTGGCAATTTGTACTACAAAAATGGATGCTTAATTCATGTCTTGGTTTTAATTAGGTGATTCACCGGATTTCTCCTGGATTGAAACAAAAGACCATGTAGGGGGCAGGAAGGGAATTGAAGAGAAGAGAAATACAGAGCTCACTTTGATCTCTTCTGCCACTGTTTCAGAACACTGTTTACTACGGGGGAAGTGGGTGCCCCAGCCCCACGGTCGTGTGTCGTCCCCCTCCCCCTCGCCCCTTCCATTCACAGCCGCGGCAGGCAAAGCCCTGTGCCGGCGGCAGCTGGAAGAAGGAAAGGAAGGGAAAGGAAAACTGCCGGAGTGGCGGCAGCAGCCAGGCTTTGTACGCGGGGCCGCGACAATGCCAGGGGCCCGTGGTTCCCCCCGTCCCCCATCCGCTCTGCTCGGTCGCGGCGGCAGCGCAGGACCGCGGGCATCCAACCGCGCTCGCGTACACTGTAAAAGCGGGGGTAATTCGCGGCACTTCTTACCTGCTTCCCCTCTATATTGCAAAGGGATGGGGAGCAGCGTCGCTCGGGGCGCCTAGGCAGATCTCCTTGCACAGAAACAAACGTAGCGCTCGCCCTCCTTCTGGCTCTGGGGAGCGCTGGATGGAGCCCCCGGCCCGGCAAGGGGCAACTCGGACTAAGAGAATACAGATACCGGCGAGAGGCGTCTACGCGGGTCCTTCCTCCGGCGCCCGCCTCCTGGAGCAGAGCCGCAGCGCTCGGCGCCCACCGCCGGCCGCTGCAATCGCTGAGTAAGTTTGGCAATGTGGCTTCACTTTGTACCGATTCTCCCCCGCACCAACCCCCCCACACCAACCCCCCTTCTCTGGGCTGCGGCGGCTCCCGAGCCTCCTGCGGTGCGGAGCCGGCAGCCGCGGCCCGCCGAAGCGCCTCAGAAAAAGGGCAAAGGCAGGCGGGGACTGGCGAGTTGGTTCGGGGCCGAGCGCAGAGTTGCTGCCGGGGGTCCTGCAGCAGTGGTGCTGGCGAGGCGCGGGAGGAGGCCCCTGCGCGAGTGTCCCTACGTGAGCGTGTCCGTGCGCACCCCACTGCCCTCACACATGTGTTACTGACAGAGCAGAATCCCAACTACACTCCGGCTCGGCTCCGCCGTCAGCCCGCCGCAGCCAATCCGCCCCCGGCTTGTTCAGGCGGAATAATAAAACCTGCCAATCGCCGAGAAGACNGCAGTAAGGTGGGCAGTGGTGGTCGCGCAGACCGCTGAGGAGCGCGCGCGCGCTACCGTTAGGGCGCTACTGGCGGCCGTTAGGGCACCGCCCGCCCCGCGCCCGGACTGTACTTGAGAAACTTGGAGGCGCGGGGCCGTGCCGGCTGCCCTCTTCCCCCCAACAACCCAACCCTGGCTGGCCTTACCCCCTCACCCACGCAGCGGGGGACAGGGCCGCCCCGTCACAGCCCTTACTGGGCCACGGGCTCTTCTCCCGCCGGGCGCTGGGTGGAGACGCCGAGGGGAGACGTGGGCCGGTTCTCGCCGCCGTCCAGGCGCCCCTCGATGCCCGCGGCCATGTCCTGCCCCCGGGGCTGTGGCTGACCGTGAGGAACGTGCCCGGCTCGCACCCTAGGTAGACCGGCCCTGTGGAGCCCCCAATGAGACTGCTCGGGACGGAACCCGCGTCCACCAGCCGTGACAGCGGCCCATGAGGGTGTAAAAGGGCAGAACTACTGCAGTTGCGTTCTCTGAACCAGTCAGCCGAGGACGACGGCACACCGGAGCGGTAATGTTCGGGGCAGACACAAACCCTGCGTATTAATCATATGGTTTCGAGGCCCAAGCGCAGCACCCAAGAAATAGAAAAGACCCTTGAAATGCCAGAAGTGTGTTTACGAGCAGCAAGTGCTGCCCGGACGGGCAGCCAGCCCCGCACGCGTGGGGCTTTTTCCCGGCCCGGGGCAGGGCACAAGTTTGCACCAGGAGTTTCCCGATTCCACACTGCTGACGTCAGCAGCAGCCAATGCCGCGAGGACGGCGGGACCGGCAGCTGCAGCAGTAGTAGGGCCCGGGGCGAGAAGCGCTGGGGCCGAACAGATCGTGTCTGTCTGCCTGTGCAGTTTCCCAGTGTCTAATCGGTATTAGTGATCGCTGCGCTACTACTGCCCGAGACACCCAAGTGTTCTGAAGCCAGTGGGCAGCACACGGAACTCCTCCCGCGGAATTCATTCACAGATCCTGAATCGGCTCTGGCGCAGAACCCCATCCCCGCTTCCCTCCGGCGGGCCGGTTGGCGAATCTGGGCCGGCAGTCTCAACCCAGGTGTAGTTGACCCACATCGCCACCTGTGGGCCTCCTCTATGGCTGCATCTCTGGGTGCAACTGGACCGGAGAGCCGTGCGCGCAGTGACCACCAAAAATGTGAGGAAAGAATAGATAGATAGGAAAAAAGCACTGGGGAAAAGAGGATATCGTGGTTATGTTTTGTTTCGAATTATACATCAAATAAAGCATTAACATTTTAAAGGTACCACAAGTATCATTTAAATTGAGAAAAGTCTGTTTCTTCTTTCTCCAAAGACTGGGATATGTTCTGAGTTTGTATATAAAGTAGACTGGGAGCTTGTGAAAGCTTAGGTGGGGAAGGAAGGGAGAGAACCAGTGCTGTGGTTGAAAATCATGGGGGGTGGGTTGGGGGGGTGTTGGCACAGGTCTATGAAATGTATCATCTGGATGTAGTTGCCACGTACGTATTACATTTAAACATACTCAGCAGTTTTGCATTTGGTATTTAGGATCTGGCATAATTTAAAATATATAAAGTAACAAGGCATACTGCAGACCATCAAGAGTCACTGTTGCTCTAGCTCTCCAACAGATACATGCATAAGAATGGAGCAAATGCCCAGCTAAAATAAAAGCTAAGTTGTCTAATTATCTAAGCCTGTAATGGCTGGAAGCTACCAAATTCAGACTCTGGAAGAACCATCAGGACCTCTCCTTATTGGAAAAGATATTCCACCACGAAACTCTGCCATAGGCACTAACATGTTTTCTAGTCTTAAAACTGATAGCAATAAAAAACACAAACAAAACAGGAATTACCTTCTCAAGGAGAAGAGTTTTAAAAGGCTTAATAATATAATTCAAATACCATCATGATGGTCATATCTTTTTCTGAAATGTGATCTTCACTAATTTTTGTGATTAATTTTAATAGACAAAACCTTAACTGAAAGCATTTTGCAGAGCAATATTTTTCTAATTTTTCTTTTGTGCAGCATCTGCTGTTGCTGTGCTGTCATCTTCGTTATGTTTTTCATTGTCTATGTGCCATAATGTAATTAGTTAGTTCAACATCATCTGTGCTATTAGATGAGATGTTTCTATGGTAAGTTAACATAGTTCTGCATAATTGGTAGATTTCAGCAGTAGACATGAATGTATCTATCAACTTTAGGTCGATTTGAGTCCACAAGATTTAAATTCATTTGGCATACGTTATTCTCAAAGACTGTTAATTTTAGCTGAATGGATTAAAAAAACACAATGCAGAAGAAAATCTGGCTGCTTAACTACAGTACTGTCGGAGTCAGGGAAAAGCATAAAGTTACTGGTTTAGTAGTTGCAATCTGAAGGTCTGAAAAATGTTACAGCCTGTGATCCAAATAATTCTTAAACCTAGTCATGCCCTAAGATAGCAGGTAGTCCAGAATTCATCAGGTTTATCTCTCCATTCATGAAAGAAGTCTTAGTTCTCTCTCTAAATACTTCATTCCTATGGGACCTCATCTGTCTTTTCCTTTTCTGTTTAGAGAGAAATGTTGATGCTGCTGCTTTGTCTTGAGATCTTCCATGCTGCACATGGTAGTACTTGTGTCTTGTGGGCTACACCTTTGGAATAAACTTGTTTCTGGAGTTAAAATCAATGCTTTGACCTCAGATTCTTTGGAAATAATGTTAAAAAATCAACATCAATTTGTTACTTCAAAGTAATGCATCCTCTTAGTAGCACAGAACCTTCTGGTTTGGGCACAATTTAAAAATGTGACTGGATTAAGTAAATTGGATAGCACATGACATAGGAGAATGCTCATCCTGACAGAAGGTGAGAAGAATCCTGGATGGTCTTACTCTCAATGCTTCTTTTCTAAGCAGTAGCCTGTACTCTTTGCCCCAAAGAGCAAGATAGTTCACTTTCAGAAATCTGGTTATAGATTTTGACTTGTAAATACATGAGTAACTTTATTTACAGGAACCCAGGATCATGGAAGGTAATTAGTAAGCACAGTTCACTTAGGTAAAGGCTTGCAACACCCTTTTATCATCACTGTATCCATAACTTAGGACAGAAGCCAAATAACCTAAGTGTCAGTAATTTATAGATATATATTTATATTAACAATGAAGTCCACTTTAGGAAGAGCCATGGCTGTATCTGTAATGACCTCATGTGGCTAAAATTATATTCACTAATTTGTCCTGTGCACATTTCTGTTGGGAGAAATGATATATTACCACAAGCCATCAGTCAAGAAAGTTCTGGAAGAGAGTTCTGCGCCTAAAGCCAAAGACATCAGAGTTTGAAATTATATGTAACTTATGTTTAGTCATACTCTAGAATATGCATAAGTAATAATAAGTTCACTACATAAAACAATCTTAACAATTGCATATATTATGTGAATTTTGAAAGTGAGTTTTACATTCCACAGTCTAAGAAAACAAAGGACTTTAAAAGCAATTCAATTAAATTATTTTTATATTCTTAAAAATATACTGACCATTGATTTTTGTGGTGACATATCTGTGGAATGCATTTTGTCACAAATATAAAAATTCCCTTTGATAAATATGTAAAAATATAAACGCAACTATAACTTACCCCTCAAAGTAAAAAAAAAAAAGTTTTCAGATACTTTTATAGAACTTACATTAACAAGTTGTCTCTATTCACTAGTCATCATAACAAATTGTCAGTTTAGAGGATGCCAGAGCACAATTTGGTGCTGTTTGAAGGCCCAAATTATAGATAGCAGTAGCCACTGACCTACTTTAAATTTATAAAACAAAAAAAAAAAAAAAACAAAACTGTAAAGAACTTAAAACAACACCTGAGTAATTCATCCAAGCAAACTGTTCTTATCTGATGCTGAGGTATGTGCTCACAACACCATCGTTTATGCTTTTGCACATACATCATGTTTTATAAGAGTATGTTTTTGTTAAATGACTGCCACTTCTTTTCAGTCAAAATTCAGAAAATTTCAACTGAGAAAGTAAACTTGTCTTCTTTTTCTTTTGATATAAGAAATCACTGAAACATTAAATGTTTTCTATTCAGAGCTGACTACTTTTTCCTTGTAGCCATTAAAAAAATTTCCTTTGTCAAAGGAATATTTTTTGGAGAATGCAGCTGCACTTGGTATGATTTCTGAAAACAGTGCTGTGCAGCATTTAGTATAAACCATGTTCTGGAATAATGTGTACAGTGAAAAATGAAAACTTAACACTTGCCAGTATTATTTAATTAGCTGAGTAGGTTTAGATATGCAGGAGAGATTAGTATTGTGTGAATAGCAGCACGTTTAATATTTTTGATGGTGGTGTCCATAGGTAATACCTTTATAACTGCACTGAAATTATTTTCAAAGATGTGTGTCCAGTAGCAAACCTGTATCATTAAAATATCTGCCTGTTATGTGTGTCTCCAGACAATGAATTACTGTACATCTGATATTCTTGTGAAGTTTCCATAACCTCTGAGTGATGCCACATTTTACTGAAAGGTCCATGACTTCTGTTCCACCTGTTTTGCACCTATCCATAGGGAAGACCATTGTGATACCTGACTTGGGCTACAGTAAACCAACAGAAGAATATCTGCTCAAGCCATTTTCTTTGTATGTCTTCATTCTAAGGCCACAACCTAGAGTTTCACAGTATTTTGTTGCATGATACTTCAACAATGGGAGGACATGTTTTTAGCCAATATCTCCATGTTTGCCGTGACTGCTTCTCACAGAAATGGTGACTAGCCACTATTTCAAACAGCTGACAGAAAGCAAGTTAGGGATTGAGAACTGAAATATATACATGACAGAGATCTCCTGATGAAATTGTCTTTTTAATTTAAGGGCTAGCAGCACAGTATGAGAAAATGGATGGTTATAAAAATAAAGCAGAAGAGCAGTCTGGTGACTTGTGTCTGGCAGAAAAGCCTCTCTCCTATTTGATTTGGTATTTGCATAGATGCCAGTAGTCATGACACAACTGTCACTCTAAGTTCACTTAACTGGACATGAAACAATAATGATCAACAATCAGAATGACAGTTCTCCATCTATTCTACAATGAAGTTCTTAATATCTACAACATTCCTTCTGTTCCCTCTACCAGACAAATGTGCCTCTGTTACAATTTCTCTGACTCAGCACAGCTTTGCTTTCAGGAAGTTTCCAAGACTTCTATTCAGTTTTTTAGTCATACATTTATCAAAGCAAGAGTTTCTGAGTAACAGGTTTACACGTTAACTCTTTAGTAGTTACTTTGCTCAGGCAATCCATTATTTAAAAACATTTTATTGTGTAAGAATATTACCTTATTTTTCATATAAACGAATTGCTCTCTACTTACGTTTTTCAGAACTGAAGCAACAACTATACTACAGGCCCATAACTCTTTTAATCATTCTCCTATGATTCAGTAGCTTTTGCTGTCTTATAAACAGCCTCACAATTAAGAGCTAATGTTAATGGAATGGATTGTTGTCATAGGATAATGTTTTCCTGTTGCTAGATAACTGTTGTTGCAATGCTAGGGCATTTATAGAAAGTAATAGTGAAGACAAAGCTCAAAGATTTATTTTTAAAGCAGGTGCCATGGATCCAGTGACACCATTCTGTTACAACTGTTTTATTTCTATTTCACGAAAAGACTGATGAAGATGGAAGCATTTCGCCTGATGTATGCAAGTGCTGCAAAGTGACAGGGATTCATTTCACTGTTACTGAATAAGCTGCATTGCATTTGGCTCAGGAAGAGATTTATTGTGCAGCTCATCCAATCAGAAAACAGTTTATCCATTAACTACAGCTTTAAAATATGTTGTATTTCTGTGAACAAGACGGGGCTTGATGCTTTCTTTCACAGAAGCAGTTAGGCATAGTTTGCAAAAAAGGAAGAAAGCAGAGTCCTACACTGCTCGTTTCACTGGTCCACCCTGAACCCCCATCTGGTCTGTGCCCCAGGGACTGCAGACTGAGGAAAGTGAACCTGTCATAGTGTGTTCTCCTCCACCTGAATCAATGGTTCCTTTTCTCTCTTCTTCTGCACTGGAGGGTGTTGCCTCAGCATTGGCAAAGCACAAATAGCAGTGTTGTTCTTGCCAGCACTGCTGTGCAGGGGGTGGAAATTTTTTGACTAGTTTAGTGTTTCTTCTGTCTGAGTTTACAGGATCTTGGCATTTTGTAAAATTTGCATTCTTCCTTTTTCATGATATTTAAAGTTGTTTATTCCTGAACCCTTAACACAATGCTGTGAAAAACAGAGCTCATAAAGCTTCCTAGGCTCTCTATATGCATTTGTGGAATTGCAGTAAACCACCCTGGTTACCCCAAGTATCCTGCTCCTACTGAATGAGAGCTGCCTGCCAGAAAGAACATGGGATACAACCAATTCAACAAGCTTCCTCTGGACGGGTATGCCCCAGGCCTGACTCGAGTCTCAACAGATCTTTTTTCTTTTGCTCTGTAGAACAGCTGTTCCAAGTGGTCATGTTGTAGCGATAACAGCTTAATGATATCCCACAAATAATAATAACTCTGATCATTCCTACGCATCTTTAAAGTTTTGTTATAAAACAGCATAATGACTTACACAACCTTAAAGTCCCTGCTTGGATTTCCTTAAGAAACAAATTTTATTAATAAGGCCCAAGGACCTTGATATCAAACCAGCAAATCACTGTTCCAGGGACTTGCTCTCAGTAGCTGCTCACAGCATAGTTCTGAATTAACTTCTAAGACTAGAGCTTGAAGGCAGTAAACAACTTTAACCTTTTTTTGACCTAGACACATCTCACAAATAGGAGTTTAGTAAATGCATGAATTTCACTTAAATACATGTGCATTCAAGAACTAATTAATTCTTTATTTTCTGAGTTTTAAGAATAAATTTGTACCAATAAATGGGGAAGCATTACTGCCCTTGTGCCAAAGAGCCATCAGATAAAGCTGGTCCTCTGCTGAGCCTAGTCCTTTATGAAAGGCAAGCAACAGAGAAAATGTCATAATGAAAAGCAGAAATCCTGACAGAATGAATGCTGGCAGCTGTGAGGTCCATCAAGTCATCTGAAGAGCACACTGTCTACAGAGCTTCAGCAAATACATACTTTTCCAACTGGTTCTCTGTAGCAGCAGTGCCTCAGAATTGGTTTTCTAATGCTTGTTCCTTCATGTATCAGTTTTCTATCTGAATTTTAGGATTCATAGGTAAGTTCTAGGAGATTAAAAACTTAAACATCTTTAAAACATTGGAGTAACTTATCTAAGTCCTTTAAGGATATGACCTTTACTGTAAGGTCCTATGATTTTATCAAAATATTTGAAGTATCTCTTTAAAGTCCCAACCCTGTAACTTGTCTATACACAAATCTGCTTTCAGTTTTTTAAATAGGAATTTTGATTCTTCCTGGTTAGGTAAGAACATTGATTCTTAAACGTCAATCAGAAACAAATATAAATAATTTCTTCCTGTTTAGTATTTATTTTTAAAACTATTCCTCATTTGATCTAATAAAGAGTGAGGAGGCATGACTCCTGAATCTTTGGGATTGCCAGTACAGTAACCAAATGTCTTGTCACCACATACCAAATCCACTCAAGGATTCCTCCTTAATTCAAGGAATTACTAAACCTGTTTTTGTCAGTTGGCTTTTCCATATTGCATAGTACTGCACAAAATCAATATTGTACTTCAATGCTGCATATTGCTTCCACTATAAAGGGCCAGAATTCCCATTGTCCATTATCCTATCTTAAACCAAATCCCCAGCTTCTTGTAGCAGTTTTGACTAAGGTGGCTGTATTTCTTCTGCCTGGATCTGGCCCAGATGCTTCATTTCTGTTGCATAGGATGATTAATTATGTGGTTTCTTTCTGTTTGTCTGATAGATGCTGAGGTAAGAGAGCAGCAGTTGCTTAGTGCACTATTATTGAATAGCTGCTTATGATATCCCTGAACAGGCCTACTGTGTGTTACAACTAATCATAAAGCTGCTTACTTGGAAATGTAATGCTTGTTAATGCTATACTGTAGTTTTAGAAGTAAACTAATTTTTGATTGGCTCGAGTTTAACTATAATCAGTAATTAAGGGTCAGCCATCCAGTAAACTCATTAGTTTACACCAATTACATTTGGTATAGTAACTAATGGTTTCAAGGATCAAGCCATTTATTTCTAAGCTTTCAAAGTATAATTATTGTGTAAATCAGATAGAGTGTAAATCTTTTCCATACGTTTTTGTTGGTAATTGAAAAATAAAATGGTTTCCAAATGTATTCTCTCTCGACTTTTTGTTCTGCAGTAGATCTCCCTGGGGACTCTTTAAAGTATATGGAAAAGGTGATGTCAACAGAAGTGTACGCTGGGCAAACTGAGACAGGATTAATTAATAGAGATGAAAGAGAAAAAGCAGCCCCTTGCAAATTGTGGTCCAAGCCTCAACTTGGACATCACACCTTAAATGACCATTTACAATCCTAAGCATGAGTCACAAGATTGACAAGTATTCAAAATAGAAGAGAATTAAAAACCTTTATGTATAATGTATAAAGGCCTTCCAATATGCAGTCTTTAAACTAGTGTAATCTCTGGAGCATTTTGCTTTGAAGTTTAATATGTAGTTCCTCACATCCACATAATATTTTCAACACGTTAAACAAATTAGTCTCTGGTTACAGAAGTTTTTAGACATTTACAAGTTGCCATTTAACTAAATTTAATATGTGCCAGCAAAGTTGCTCATGCACTTGTTCATTTAGAAAAATACACTTTTGGAATGATTAATAAATAATCCAGCCTTTCCTATCCCTTCAACTTTGGTGTTTATTTGAAAGCAAACTACTTTAAAAAGACATTAATATCCCTAGAATAATTATTATTAAAATAATTGCTTTTACTCTTCGTGGAACACACATTTTTTCTCATTTCCCTTCAGTACAGAGACAGCTTTCGACTCAGAGATAAACTTCCTATTATTATTCCCCGGTCCCCACCCCAAAAATGAAGAATAGGAATTATACACTTTTCACTAAGGAATAATTAATTTGTCTCAAGTATTAGAACAGAGAATTGTAGAATGACTGTGAATGGTAGTCTCTAAGGAGTAGCATTGTTTGTTCTCTTCGGTCTTTAATGAGCTTTAGTAAATGGCCAGGAAAAATTACCTTCTTTCTGTAATATGAGAGAAGCGAAGAATGAAGGAAGCTATCAAATCCCAAGGAGAAAAGGGAGCAGACACACACACACACACACACACACACACACACACAAAGCCCCCTGTGCCGCAGTGCTTCCAATGGTTAGTGCTGTCCTTTGGAACTGAGAACGAGAGCTCTAGATTTTCCATTACACTTTAAATATATAATGTCGCTAATGTTTTTGTAGGAGAGAAAATTCCTGGATGTCTCCCACATACTGACAGTGTCTGGCTTATACTGGGGGGACAACTGCCTATAGCTGAGTTCTGGGAGTCATTCTGGCTTCCTCTGCTTTGGCACTGGTTTTGTCTTTTAAGGTTCTTTAGTCTATTTTTGTTGTAATTTCCATCTTTAAAAGCTATTCCCCTGGTAGTGCCCCAGCCTGCTGCCCTATCTTCCACCACATCTTCATTGTGACCCCTATCCAAAATGGTAACTGAGGCAGCAGTGGCAGGTGGTTGTTTCAGCTACAGATCCAGACTTGTCACCATGGATGACAGAGAACATTCAGGAGCACATTTTTCTTCCCACTAGCCCTTGCATAATGTACTCACTACCTAGTCCCATAATGTGTCTGTAGTGCAGAGGCACCTGTCATTGCTGCTTTGGGATATGATGGAAACTGACCTACCAAGTGAGAACAGCACAGTCTAAAAAGATCTTGTGGAACAGGGGCTCTGTTGAATCCATCCCATTGGAGCTGTTCCAGTTTGTAGGAAATAATTAAGTATTAACTGGATTGCCATGCATGCTCACTCTCAAAGCATTCCTGAGAGCAAGAAACCTGGGTCCTTTTACCTTCTTCCAGGGAATACTTCTGTACTTTGTATTATGTATTTACTGAGGCAGGCTTTGGCAGATGTGGTTTCCCCACCCAAGTGAGTGTCTCCACTAAAACAATGACAATTCAAGTTCAAGCTTTCCCAGTCACAGTAAGGACCAAGGTCACACGTCTTACAGAACAGCTGATAATCTTTTGGGTAGTGTGCTGATTTAGGTGGGTGAGAGACAGGTTCCAATTGCTTCAGGCAGAGGTTGAGTACAAGTATCCCATGTCTTGGCTAAATTGCACCAGCTACAAGACTGAGCCACAAAAGCTTGGGAGAAGAAGGGTGGCACAGGAGCAAGGAGAAGAGATGTGCAGAAGGCAACAGGCCTATCTGTCATTATTCTGTGAGAAAAATCTGGCATGTGTGTCCAGTTCCTAGAAAGCAGCAGAGCAAGCACAGTAAGTAGGTAAAGTAACATACGGTGTTACAACACCTTCCTCAGATTGTGGCCTGGATCATGGGAGGTGCTCTCATGGCAGACATGAGATTGCTGAGTAGAGTTCAGGGTCACAAGGGATGCGAATAGAAATGATGAAAGCGAGGAATGCTGCCTTGACCCATCCCAGACATTAAGGTAAAAGATAAAAGTAAAATGCTGCTGCCAAAGTAAAAATAATTTCTCTCTATCATGGGCACTCTTCAGTGCAATTGTTAGAGACGAATAAATGGAGAAAGATGATCAAAAGACAGGTAGGAGACAGCCAGAACAGGACTAGCAGGTGAGATAGAAATGTTGAAAAGTCAACAAAGAAGAAGAAACATAAGAAAGCAACAGAAGGATTGGACAAAGAAAAAGAAAAAAAAAATGAGCAACCAAGACACTTCTCTTCTAACTGCCTCAATTTTATGGTAAAAAAATAAAAACAGTAAGAGAATTGCCAAGTATTTCAATAACTTTCAAGTCTATAAATATTTAGAAGATATCTAAGTGTCCTGTTAATCAGGATTGTTTTTAAAAGAAAGCAGGAAAAATTTAAAGAATGTTCTGACAAGTCTGAAGTCCTGCCGGCAGGAGTTAAAATGGTAAAGGACTTGTGTGCTTAATTTCATACAGGTAAATGAGTATGAAAATCCACAACCAAGCATTGTTTTGCTTTTTAGTAATAGAAAAGATTGGACCTATTTGAGATCAGTAAGAACACATGATTTAAAGCATGCAGACTGCTCTTTCTTCAGTAACAATCCACTGTGACTCCTATAGTTTGTTCCTCCCAAGACTCATTTGAACATCTGTAGTGTCATTATTTGAGTTTGTTATATTATTAGCTTTAAAATTTTATAAGCCATACAGTAGGATAGGTGACAAGTTGAAAAGTTAAGGAGGGTTAATTTAGAAGTTTTAAAGCAAAGCTATTTTTGAGTTACACACGTGCAAAAAAGCATCTGAATCCAAACTTCCATGGTTACATTCAAACAACTCCGAAACTGCTGAAAGGATTTTCTTCGTACTTCACTCAAGACAAATCCCTCTGGGCTAAGACCAAGCATAAGAATTTAACTCAAAAGGTAATTGTTGTTTGAAAGGAGTTTCCTCCACCCACACCCCCCTTTTCTTTTTCCTCCCCTTTTGCTTGCTTTGTTTTCAATGTTTTTTAAAAAAAAATAAATAGCACTAAAAACAAGGGTCTGGAGTGTAACTGTTTCATATCCATTTTATCATTATAAAAAGAAAAATGCTGTTCGTAAACTACCTTTTTATTAAAACCAGACCCTCTGCTTTGCCTTTAGCCATTACCAGTCTTAGTACCCACCTCTAGCAAGTTGTAGTTACTGCATTTGATAATGCTGTAACTGGGTGGCTCAACAAGCAAGTATCAAGCTGTACTCTCAGCCCCATCTGCAGCTTCTTTGCATGCCTCAGCAGTTCACTGCAGCTATAATACTACCCTAAATGGACAACTGAGGATTCCCTTTTACAGGAAGTCTTTGGAGAGCAGAAAATCAGCAGCACTGCAGCACTTGTTCCTTTGCTTTCCATCCCCAGTTCATGGGATGTGAAGAGTACTCAATACCTGTAGCCTGACCTAAACTATGTTTTGATTTCTTACTGGTCCAGGATTTGGAAAGCAGAATGGTAGCTGGTAGTCATGCTTTTCTTAGCACACTGACTGTTAACTAGGTGCATCTGGTCAGCATCATTCATTCTTCTCCTTTACAATTGAGACCAAGGGACTCACCTCCTAGTCATGTAGCTATAGAAACCCCTGTAAAGTAAGAATCTGAACAACAAAGGTGGAATTTTCAGTTTTGTTTCTCAAAATCCTTGAAGTTAGTTCTCTTTAATAGCAGCATCATGAGTCCTGTCAGCCTAATTATCTGAGTTTAAAAAAAGTGACAGAGGATCAGGTTTTCTCATTCATTTCAACTCTCTAGCTTATTTAGTCTTCTACAAGTTGTCATAGGGCAGGCAAAAGCCTTTCCTTCCTCCTTCTATCCAGACTAGTTTCTAATTCTCTGGCAGCACCTCCTACAGTTACTCACTCATTTGTTTGTTTGTTTTTCCATTTGCAACTTTTGCCCCCTCCAAAGAGCTGGCTTGCTTAGGGAAATTATACTAACTTATTTAATTTCAAATGCATTCAGAGAGGCATTTTAATTGTTCCTTTTAATTTAGAGCAGCATCTAAAATTGGAGCTTGGAAAAACCAAAAAGGAAGGTTTTTAGTTGCTGAAATAATTTACCACATTTAACCCTGGCAACTCTAACACACGCAAAAACAGCCTCTCTGTCTTCTGTATAAATGACCTGGGTCAAAAGCTGCTTTAGGCAAGGGCCAGCTCATTATCTGTGTCCCTAAAAACATGTGGCTTGCAAGCTATGGCAATACTGTAACACCTAAGGATTTGTTTCAGGAGACCCTCTGATTTTGGAAACAAAGTACATGTTTCCTGATGACTGCTGAAGCTGAGCAGCAGGGAGTATAGCTGAAATAGGCATAGAAGAACGTCAGGAATCCAAAGTCTTGGGTTCAGTCTTTATTTGTTTTAATGTTGGGGAAGTCTGCTGTGCCAAAATAGAGAAGCCTTGAAGTTGGTATCAAAGTTTGGTAGCGTGCAGAGTGGATAAGCAGCTCCTGGAAGTTTCCTGCTGTACCACCCTCTCAGAGCAGGAAAATGTTGGCAAACCTTGGAAAATTGAGAACAAATTAAAAAATTATTCATAATATTTAAATAATCAGAAAGTTTGCCATTCATAAATGTTCCATCTGCTTTTCACTACCAAACTTCCGGGGTATCATTTTTCAGTCAGCACTTGGCACTCTACACTTTAAACTGTCTCCTGCTATCTCATTCATACAGCTTTTTCATTGCAGGTCAGTATTATCTGACTAGGTTCAGATTAAATCTTAATACACCATTCACCTGGAAAAACTCAACTCCAAGCACACTGAAAAACTGCAAATGTAAAGAGTGCTGTTTCCATGCAGGTTCCATATTGAAACATACCCCAAAGGGAAGAGTAGCAAGTTAAAAGAGGAACATGAAGTTATGATTGCAGAAGAGAATGCACTTCTTTTTTCAGATGAGACTTTAGGCAAGAGTAAGACTGACTGCAGCAAAGAGAAGAAATCTGCAGCAAAGAGAAGTGTCCTCACTACTGGTGGTGGAGCAAAGGAAACTTTCACATCAGGCATGGCAAAATGAGGCAGATATAAATGTCGAACACGAAGATGTGAAATGAAAAAGGGTTCAGCACAGTTCAAGGATAGCACAGTATAACAAAAACAAATGGAAAGTAAGAGCTAAATCTAGAATAGATGAATTAAAGGAACCTAATTTGAAGCCAACAATTTAATTAATAAAAACAGGCAGAGCAAGCTGAACAAAGACTCATTAAAAACATCAAAATATATCTTTAGCCATGGCTGCTAAGGCAAAAATAAAGCAAGGTACACAGAAAAGGCATGAAAACTGAGGGGTGAAAATTAGGTTCATGAATGGGAATGCTGAGAAAACTTGGGAATGCAGAGAGGCTTTTCTGGGTGACAATATCATCTTTTGTGCTGTGTTGCTGCTTTAGCAAAAGGGATTACAAATTACCTCTTAATCTGTTTAAGCTAAGTGAGCCAGATTCATTCCACCTGGTGATGAACATGGATATGAGCTAACCAGGCAGGCTTTACTTGTAGGATATGAGGGAATGCTTGCTTGGCCTCTTCTGATGGCAGAGCAATGGGCAGGGATCAGGGTCAAACAGCAAAACGTGTGTAGTTTTCAGTAAATAAATGGTGTCTGGGCACTGGGAAGGAAATTTGCTTGGTCCAGAACACCACATTGCCATGAAAGACTGGAACCAATCCAGACATGTGGAATGATGCACATTTCTTAAGGTTGAATAAGGTTCAAGGAAAAATCTTCATCAATACAGAGTGCATGAAAAATTAATCTCTGACATGAGTAAGGATTGCTTTAAACACTTTTCCTACTGGTGCAAGGATAATCTCTACAAAGGTCAATCTATGTGCTTGGAAAAAAACTGTTTACTGGTTGGTTAGTAGCTAAGAGGAACTACCACAGAAGAGAGTAATGATTTTACTGTCTCTGGTCTGGTAGAAAAGTGCATTTTATGCTACTTAGGGTTCACATACAGAGAATTTGCAAATGCCAAGTAACCAAAATTTTTACTAACATAAAAGTTGAAGAGCAACTGCTTGTAAGGGATCATTAGGACAATATGCAGTGGCTTTTCACTTCATGGTAATAGCTTAAACCCATATTCCTTTAAAGACTTGCATCGAGAGAATTAGTACAGTTAGAAAACATAAAAGCTGAGCTTACATACCATTAAGTCTTATTACGCCTAGTGGTTCTGCTCTCCAAGGTAGGTAGATCCTGGGAAGTTTGCATTATTTCAGCTACTGTTGTAGCAATTCAAAGAGAGGGAACAAGAATTTTGGTTCTAAAAATTGATAGATTTTAGAGACATTAAAATATCATCTTGAAATGAAACAAAGAAATAATCTTTGTAAAGCCCTCTGTGATGCTTCGTGTAATTATTGCTGTGAATATTCTCAAGTCAACTGTTTGTAAGAAAGAGGCCAACCTTTCTGCATTTTTAGAGGGACTGTGGCTCTAAAACCTTTGCAACTATTTTTATATCTACCTTCAGTGTTACAATTTAGATTGAAGCTTTTAATATAGGACTCAGTAGACCTGATGTTGTTTAGTTCTCCACAATTTATCTCCTTATTTTGGTGCATGTCATCAATATATCTGCAAAGTTCAGATAAAAACAGTTCATGTTACTGCTATGCTGTGTTGCAAATATTAAGAAGTAGAATTTGTTATCTAAGTCATAGAATCATAGAACATTCTTAAACAGTACATAATTTGACAGCAGCTAAATTACTCTTGCCTCATATTGTGAGGCTGTGTACATGTGGTTTCTGATACAATAGGCTCCAGTGAAATCCATGGTATAGGCATCATATTAACTCAAGACACAGCTTTTTCAGGCCCATGAAGTTTAGTCATGTGCCTGCTAATTTAGAACTCAAATGTAAGCAAGAATCTCAGCTCTCCTTTGTAAACAGTGTGAAGTTTCAATCCAATTTACCTTGCATAGATGAAATCATAAATCAGTTGCTGGTTTCCACTGCACATACTCATTTAACAAGCTGGGGATTTGACCATGTGTATATATACACTTTGGAAACCTGAAGAACTTTCCCTCTATACTACATTAGGTTTGGGTGCATGCCAAAGAACTATCTACAAGCTAAAGGCAGGAGGGAAAGGAGCCCAACAGTTAGCATCAGGGTCTAAAACAACAGTATGAGCCACAGGTCAGGGGTCCAGTGCCATCCATATGTTCTAACTAATGGATCAGTTAAAGAAATGTATGTGCTGCTGCAAGCAGACGCCATACATGTCTCAGTACAATATATGCTCCTCAGCTGAAAAGGAGTTTCCAAGCTCTTCCCCCAGTTAGAAGGGAAGCCAGTACAACACAGATGATCTGAAAGAAAACTCTAAGACAAGGGCTACAAAAAAGCTTCCTCAGATGTATATTTTGGGTCATTGCCTGGTGTACTACAAACCAGAACACATTTGGGGGTTTTGTTCAGTAGGCCTTCAAAGAAAGTGTGCAAGGACAAGTCTGTCAGAATGCAAAATGAAGTAGATAATAAAAAGACAGAGGGTAAATGCTCTTGTTCTATCCATAACTTTAGTTCAGAGTACCTCTGACCTCAGCCTTGCTGAGGGTCCTAGTGTGCTACCCTCTAGAAGGGAGTAAATCCTCTGTGCTGGGGTGTGTTGGTGTCTGATTTCATGCTGAAATCAGACTTCATATAGGCACTTGTCAGGTCCTGGATCATAGTACAAATAAAGCTTGTCCAGAGAACACATACAAAGGTTGTTTTTCCTTAAGAAAAGCCTGTAGAAAAAAATGATTACATTTCTTTCTTTCTCTCTTAGTTACATGGGAGTGTCATTTACTTTTTACATATTTTCATTATGCAAAGTCACATTGGACCCAACAGTGGAAGTATTCCCTTCCTTCTGATTGTGTTTGGCTCCTTACTAGAAATGTTACACGAAAGTAAACACAATGTACAGGAAGGCTTGCTGTGGAGCCATAAGGTTTGAATACTGTACCATGCCATGTCGACAACTCAGAAATGTTTTAACAGGTTAAAACTGTTTCTTGTAATTACAAAGAAGCTGAAAGAAAAAGCATCCCCTCAAGCTGACAACATATATTTTATACAAAAAGAGACAAGATATGAGACCATGAAAATTGCACAGACTCAAATATTTGAGATGTAACTGAGAGGCAGAAAAATATATTAAAATGATCGTTGATTGAGCAAGACAGATACAATTCTCTCAGGTAGAAAAACCAGATTTTTGCAGGTCTCTAAGAAAGCACAACAGCCATTTTCATGACAATATTTCCACCTGAAATTTTAAAGCCACTTCTGGATATTGATGACTGCCTCTTTTGATAGTTATTATTGCTTTTTTTTCAGATAGAGAAACCACATTTCAGGAATGACTAAGAGACTTTCTTAAGGTCAAACAGCAAGTTGGCACAAAGACAGAAGCAGTTCTCCCCAATCTTATTCTCAGTCTACCCCAGTAACAGATTGTACAACCATGAAAAATTATCTCTTGCCTGTGAAAAGGTAAGTTTTAGCAAGGAACATAATGAGTTCCACCTGTCTCCCCAGCTGATATTAGCAATAGTGAAAATTTCATCTGCAGAAAAAAACTGCCAAATTCATGTGCAGATCAGAAATTGCCTGTGTGCTTTCAACAGCTGCAACTACCACACACTTTCAGAGAGTCATTTGAACTCATCAGCTCTGACTCTGGAATAGACAGTGAAGTCCAGATGGCTTGATCGTACATAAAGACCACATGTCTCGTGAGGTGAAGCACCGTGAGGTGAAGCACCATTAGGCTGGGGGCCTGCAGATTTGCACAGGCCCCATGTTAAAATGGGGCACACCAGTACCTCAGCCCCACCAGCCCTCCTGCAATGCCAGTAAAGGAGGACAGTGAGGATGTACACAAGTGCAAGTGTTTAAATACTCCTTGTTGGGGACTACAGGAAAGCCAACAATAGACATTTTGCCTTGGGATGTTTTCTCTATTGCAAAAAAAGCAATAAAAATATCTGCTACTCTGAGGGCTCTTTCTCTGCTTAACCAGCCCCTTTATTATTACCCAGCTTCTCTCAGAATATACCCTTTCTCCCAACAAGCCTGTACTGCTCCAAAAGGCAATGCTTAGGTCTCACACAGGGGTTGTCGATACACTGATTCATTTGCTTGTCTTCTTTCCATCACCAGTCAAATGTGGATGGATTTGAGGGTTCTCACCTGCAGGCCTGTATTACCTTCTAGCCAAGTCAGGTAATCCTTGATGTATGGAGTGGTTGCACAGGGTGTGACCTATGCCACACAGCTGGAAGCACATGGGGCAAAAATACTTTCAAGAATGCTGGCCAAAAATCAGCTAGAGGAAGCTTGACAAGCCCCACCTTTTTATTCTCCAGAATCAAGACTTTGATTAGCTGCTGGCACAAGACCAAAACTCCATTTGAAATACTTTAGACAACCAATCAGTTTGACAACCGCTCAGTTTGAAAGGCTGAATAGCACACACTTTGACCCATTCTTCACCAAGAACTTGGCCAGATGAAACAAGGGATTGAGAACCTGAGTGGCAAGGAGCACCCTTACCTCCACACCCATGCCCATACACAAATGCCTCATACTGAGCTCTCTAGACTACCCCAGAACCATGTCTGCCAGCCTGGGCTGGTCCAGGGGCTCCCTGGTTGGACCTTGGCCTCTGCTCCTCCAGAAGCCACCATGACCACAGGACCCATCCTTCTCCCTCTCTAAACCTCCTCAGTCCTTCATGAGTCTCTGCACCTCGTGATAAATTTTGTAATTATTCAGCCCTTACTACCAACACTGAAATTCATCACTCAAAGCAAATTAGCCGAGATTCATTAGAATAAGACATCTAGTAGGCACATGTACTTTATTAGCCTCTTACACCAATAGTTTTAATTAGGTACATATTTCACAGCTCTAGAGCTACTTGAGTGAAGGGCTGCTTTTATCTCTTTTATTTACAGTAACAAGCTATCAAAAAAATACCAGCATAATTAAACTCAGATTAAAAAAAAATGTAAAAATGTTATTAACAGTGACCTACTCAGACCTCAGGTTTGGCAAACTTGGGATGTTTCATTACTAAATAAAATACCCTGCAGCTGGGCAGGTCACTGGGGCAGAGTGGCCCCAGCCCTTGCTCCTGCCCCTGGCCCAGCAGACTCTTCCTTCTTGTAACCTTCAGGGACGGGGCCGAACTCCCCTCAGAGACACCCTCGTGATGAGAAGTGATTAAACCCTAGAACGCTTCTAAATTGTTAATGAGGAATTTAAATGATGCTATAAAAGAGGGAAATGCAGGCGAAAATGTTACACATTCATGGAACTTTTAGTCATGCATAATAAGAAGTTGAAAACGCTTTCGATATAATACTTCCTAAATTAAAGCGTGGGGCGGAGTCGCGGACACACACACGACGCGCGATGTGTTTGTCGCGCCCGCCCGCTCGCCCGCCACTCGGCGAGCAAGGGCGCCATCTGCCGAGCGCTGCTGCGAACCGCACCTGCCGCCGCCGCCTAGTGTCTGGCCGCGGCCACGGGGCCGAGCTGAGGAGGATCCGTGCCCGGGGTGTTACCTACGTCCTCATTCGCAGCATGCAGGCAGGTTTGTAACCTTAGAGGTGTTAACAAAGCCCGCTTGCACCGTGTCTGCGTACAGTTAACAATGCCCTGTCAGCCTTGTGAAGCCTGTTTTGCTCTGTGCTGCCATAAAAAATTATAATATCGCAGGGAATAATCGTGTGGAAAAGGCTCCTTTCTGTCACCCTGTGTACCTCGAGTCTGACCTGCTTCCCAGGCTACCACCAGTGCTTGGGCACACTAGCACAGAGGGGTCTGCGCGCACCCATCTAAACCTCCACTGAGCCACCAGCTAATGGTTTTGCATCCTTATGAAAAACAGCAGCAGGTGATATCAAGAGATAGAAAAGGTTTCCTCAGGTCAAAGCTGCAAGTGACACATACCTCACACAGTTATGTTTTTGCCTATAGATCTATCCAGTCTTTTCAATCAGACATTCATATCTATCATCTACAACACTTCCAGGCATCATTTTCCTCTCTCCTGGCAGGAGGAGAAACTTGCAACTCCACAAAAATAAGAGTTGGTGTCACACAGTATCGGCCAAGAAGTCCCTCAGATTTGCATGTCCCTCTGGCTGAATTCCTTGGAGATATCCTGGGTTTCCAGGAGCCTTTCATTCAGACAAAGCTGCATTTGGTAGCTCTGCAAAACAGAGCCACCATCTGATTACAGTGGTGGAAAACCCTAAGATCTATGCATATGCTCCAAGTCCTGCTGAATGTTAACTGGCAGCTCACACCAATTACTGAGTAACGGGAGCTCCACGTTTCCCTTTACTTAATAAGTAGACGCAGTCTGCAATCTTTTTGGAGCTCAGCTTTCTCAGGTTGTAACACCAACTGAATGCTCTGCAGTGGGCTAGCCTTGCACTGATTAAAGCTCAGACTGTCCCAGCAAAGTCTGAACCAAAAGAAACTGCCACACTCTTCTCAACTGAGTAGATTCAACAAAAGCTCTTGGACACAGTTTCTACCTGGGAGCTCACCAGAGTCTAGTAATTGCAACATGCTGTGATTCTAAAAAAAATGTGTAATGGAGAGATACCCAGGCTAATTTTGAGGGAGGTAAAATTGCCTGGATGGCACTCTTCGTTAACACAGTGTTATTTCTTCCACTACTCCAGCCACTTCTGGTCCCTTTCTCTGTGACACTGGACATTCACTATTGTGAGCCATGGGTGGCAACTGTGATCCTGCAGGACAAAACAGTGACATTCAAATCAGAAGCAAAATTTTGTGCTTTCTTCCTTCTTTGCTTCTGATGAACTCTCCACTGAACATAGATTATTCCTTTGCTTGGACAGCACTACCTAAAATTTTTGCTGAATTTTGGGTACCTTGTCATCTCCACATTTTTTGTCACAGAATAATTCATTCCCTGTTCTTAGGTATATGGAGATACAAACAGGATTCCACTGAATGCTCCTGAGTTCCACATTTTGCCCCTAGGTCTACATGGGAATACACCAAACAGAAGAAAACAGAGAAGATCCTTGCAAAATTATGGTACAAAAAGAAGTTACTGCCAAATAATCCCAAAGCATCTGACATAGTTTCCACAAAGAAGGTGCCAGGGACTCCTAAACACTCAGTTCCCATACTCTTTTATTAGGAATGTGACACTATTACCCTCATAGCTAATGCTATGAAAGGCTGATGAAATATTAAAAAAAAATAAACCTGTGTTAGGTTTATTTTTCTCTTTGGAAAACAAAAGTTGTCACTGAAGACCTAACAAAAAATTAAGAAACTCTCACAACCTTTGAGCGTCTACATGCAGCAATTACATGCAAAATGTTGTCCCCAATTTATATGCTTTAACTGGTTTACATTTTTGAGACTGGGCTGAAGGCAACTGTAGCTAAGTAATTAGCATCAGATTATTTTATGCAACCAGCTGCATGAGATTTTTACATGTATTCATGTCAGTGAATTAAAACCACTGTTTCTGCAGCAGCCATGATTCACATCACAGGTACTACAGACTGACAGGATTATACATAAGACACTACCTCTGTGTTTGCCAGAAGAGAGACACCAGCTACTGTACTGAATACCAACTGAAGTTTTAGGTGCCCCCAAAAGCACACTAACTTCCAACTTTATGAATTTATTACTATACACTAAACTGATGTGTCCACCTTTATCTGAAACTATTTTTTCCTGATTTTGTATATACATGTGTAACACAGTGAAGTAATGATGGCTCTTCCATGCTCCTTCCTAATCATGTGTCTTGATTCTATGCCTTGACATCCCGTTAAATGTAGCTACTAAGACGGTATTTCCTTGTTTCGAAGTACACATGGGAGCTGGAAAGAGAATCCACTAACTGCATTAGTTCATTGTGTGAACCAAGCAGTAAATACAGATGTGGAACTCCATATTCATGTCTCAGTATGGGTATCTTTTCAGTGTCACACCTGCAGGTATTTATATGATCACACACTGAAATAAATACAGCATGTATGGGTGTGTAGAGCTACACCTGTACTTAGAATGAGACAGAAAAAATCCACTATGTTTTGTGGCATCCCATTTGTCAAAAACATCTTTGTACACTTTGTTCTGCATGTACAGTAGCTGCTGAATCTTTCTGTGGATTGGGTTTCCCTATGTACCCATCTTCCTCCCTCATCCCAGAAAAAAAGACAACAACCCTCCTACTTTGCCACTTCCTCATTGCTTTGATTCTAAAGACCAGATCCTGTGAACCATCTGGCTGCACAACCTCTGCTGAGCTTCCAGTTGCTGGAACTGAACCTGAGCACAGAAGGCAGTCTGCACAGTCTTTTGGTCTGCTTATTTGCCTGCTTCATAAAGATCATATGTGCTTTCCCTATAAGGCAGCCACTGACTGACAAGTCCTGCTCTGGCATAAGAGTATTATACATCCTGGGATTGATTGTGAGATCCTTCTTTCAGTCAGTGAATGGGCAAAAACCTAAAATCTCATGGCTTATGTGCAGTGCAGTGTCTAATACTTAATATGTAAAAATTACTATTACATCAATCAAAAAGCACAAGAGATACAGGCATGGTTCTTCCCATTTTTCAGAGGAAACTGAGCCAATGTATCCAAGTTAGTTGTCCGAGTAAGCATCAAACATCAGGTTAAATTTTCAAATATCCCTGCTTACCTGGAATTTGAAGCTGTCAAGTAATTTAAATTTCCTTCAGACTGAACAGTTGCCTGCCAGGATAGGTATGAATCAGCACTGGTTGTAACTAAGGTACAAGAGAAAACACAGGGAAAATTAAACCATTATTGCTGTGCTGTAGCAATTGGACATTGATTTAGAAATACTTGGACTTTGCATTGTAGTTTAGTCCCAATAAGAAGACATGAAGTCTGTGTATCCATAAATATCTTAAGGAAACAGGACAGTAAGAAATATAAGTTACTCTTTCAGACTCTACAACCAGACTTGGAATTTCCTAATGGCAACTGCAGAAGGGGAAAATGATGCCCAGTTTTTAGGCTAAGGGAACCGAGTAGAAAAACAAATTCCACTCTGATTTCTTCTCATAACTGCCTAAATCAGTCAATTGTTTCATGTCTGAGTTCACACATCTTTATCACAGATATTACAATATTATTATAATAACCAACTATCTCCTTTCACCAAAAAAGCAGGTCTCCCTTTTGCCCAGATGCAGATTCTACTTCCACTTCCCTTCTGATGGATTCTTTGGCGAGAGAGAGATTTGGTTTATGACATTTACTGTGTTTGTTGTGCTGACACCACAGAGCCAATGAGAACAAGTATTTATATTTCTATTATGCCTTCATTGAACTGAACAAGGTGTTCAACAGGACATTTTAATTATAATCCCACTTCTAACAGCATGAGTAAAGGTGTTTAAAAAACACAATCAAGCATGAAATAGAACAGTAAACATGCCATTTCAATTACAAAATTATGTATAAGCACATCCTTGCACAGCACAACATTTGAAGACTGCAAGAAATGCTGAAGTCCTATCTGAAACCCTGAGAGGTTTTGTGCACAGTATTGAGAAAGCCAAAATGCTCTCTCTTCACACTCTTTTGTGCACTCACACTGAATTTTTGACTCTAGAGGCAAATTCATGGATCCCAAATTGACAATTTTTGTGCAGATTTCCATGAACAAAACGTAACTAACTATGCACTATTTTGCATTGCAGTGTCATGACAGACACTTGTTCCGTTTGGGGAACTCTTCACTTCCCAGCACAATGTTGCTGAAACTGAAAAGCAAACGCAGTGTCAGATTCTTGTTATCCACCACCATCTATCTACCTGTACAAGTACAATGTGCTCTCCACCAGGAATGGAACAGAGCAAATAATACATCATGCTTATAGATACACATGACCTCACTGAACAACACTACACTGAGAACTTCACAAAGCCCCTGGTTCAGGAACTGATGCAGTACATCGTTTTAGAGAGGACACTTGAAACACAGGGAAACTGCCTTCTCATTGCAGAAACACTCACTCCACGAGCTTCTGAGAAAATAAATGATGCCTCTGTTTGGCAAAGTTCACAGTCTCTTCAAAGTTACCAACATGCACTGCTTAGAATAGTACAACAAAGTTGTCACAGAAGCCTGATACTTGTGACAGGACTCAAGGCTTTTCAGTATTGTAAGCAAAAGAGAATGTTGGTACTTCACATAGTTAGGGCTGAAGACAGGACAGAAAAGCCTGTTCTTTTTTTGTGAGCGTGCAGGGAAAGGGAGCTGAGATGTGAAGCTGGCAGTCAGGCGCAGACACACCAGCCTCTGCAGCCAGGAAGGGATGTGGACATTTTTAGGTGGGACTTTCCCCTGTCCTTAAGGAAAACCCCCTTCTCCAAAGCAGCAGCATAATGCCTGCCTGCTTCTTCAGCTCTGGAAGCACAACTGAAGGAGTCAGTGAGACTTTGCCTGAGTAATTGCCTGTTTGGCCAGTGTGTAGGGGCAGCTCTTGTGGGCACATACCAGAAAAACATCGGTACAGCGCTGTCCCATTGAGTAAAGATGAAACTTTTTCCTTTCTGTACATAGCATCACTGAGTGCTCCAGGAGCAGTTGGCAATTAGGTGAATGTTCTTACCAAAGCTGTACAACTCTCATTTCTGCCATGCAGATTACACTTGAACCAATGCAGGACACATTAAGTTCCCAAATACGTGTGGCATGGTGCTATCTTACAATCTGGACTATTATATTTTCCACAAACCATACTGTTCTTTTTAACAGACCATGTGATTGTCCATGGTATTGAGTAATCTAGAAAATCTGACCTGGAAATTACTCTGTTATTGTTATTTGAAATTATTAACTTTCTCAATAATTTTATGGTCACTTGGACAAATCTGTATATACAGCAGCTAATTAGGTGAAGTACATAAGAATCTGTATTTAATAATCTGCTATACATGTAAAAGCACCTAACTGACAAGAAACTATACTGGCATATGTATTTCATAGCATAGACAGCATGAAAAGTTAGACTGCTATTCCTTTTTTGAAATACAATTTGTTACTGTCTCACTAGCCCTTCAGAACAGAAGGAAAAACTCAGCATTTTTTTTCCATTTCTGGAAGAAGCTGTCTTTCTCAAAATGCCAGAGCACCTCATTAGTGGAGGCCATGGTTAGCTTGTAGATAGCTGGTGGAGGTGTTTTGTTGTGCTTGTTTCCACTTCACTTTTCCCTGCTACTATGAATAAGTAGAAGTAAAACCATAGTTTGTAGTGTCTCTAATGGAAGCAGAATGTGCTTTTACTTCATAGTTATTTTCCATTCTTCTCCTGGCACTACAAAGACAAGCACATGAGGTGAGACGTGGCAGTGGGATGACTTGGTGGTGAGGGCTCAAAAGCCAACACTGTGTGCAGATAATATATTTTTGACTAGTTATGCACATTTACAGGCCCTGACAGAAATTCAAAAGAGTATCTGGAGAAGTCATTAACTGAGATTTAAATTTGAGAAATATTGGAAATATGGGAAAGCCTAAAATTTAAGGCCCACATTAAACATCTCTCTATTTCGAGCTAATCAGAAAATGGGGCAAGACTATCAAGTTTCTTTATACTAGAAGAGATGAACATGAGATCCTTGAATGTAGCACTTATGTTAAAGGAAAGCCATGCTGCTTTTGCTGCCTTTCAGGACTGTCTGTGTTAGGTTAGGTCCTCCCCAACTTCTGGATAAATCAGGTTCCATGCTTGACAACTGAACAGATGCACAGAAGGTTCTCCATGGGTTTCTCACCACCAAATATAACTCATGGAATAATTAGAAACTTGGATCATAACTAGTTGGTCCTGAACAGTTATGAGGGCTAACAATGTGTAAGAAGGAAAATATCTCCTCCAATGAAGAGAAGCATCATTTTCAGGGTCAGTTTTAGAAAGCTACATGTTTTTATCTGCACATTCCTCACAAAAGAAGCACGAGGCTTGGCATTTGAAAGGTCAGATTTTAAATGGAAGCCTTTATTCAAATATCTTCCTTTGCAAGGAGAGGCAGAAATAGCCTAGGTGAGGGCAATCTTAGTCTGACGAGCTCCTTGTCTGCATCTCCTGTGTAGTTCAAGAGCAGACTCAGTGCTGGTCTACAGGTGTCTGTCTCCAGTAGGTCTTTGTTCTTCCTGAGGCACAAGCATGACTAGAGGTTGAAGCCTGTGCAGGAGGGCTTCATAATCAGAGCTGCCAAGCATTGCTGACACCAAGAGCCTGAGCCATGGCCTCTGCAGACACAGGCTGGAACCCTTTGTGCTGCAGTTGAAGCACCAGCAAAGTTCACAAATGGAGAGGGAGAGGAGAGCAATAACTGCAGCTTATCAGCAGGCCTAAGGGTTGTCAAGATCTTGCAGGCACAAAGGCAAAGGAGAGTGAAAAGGAGGCAGCTGAGAGATGATATAACTACTTCGCAGAGTACAGCCACAACAGGAGCTGTAATTACAGAGAAAACAGAATGTCTGTATGAAATACTATTTTTGCTTTATTGTGTAAATACAGAAACTATGACTTCATGTCTCACACTTCAAGAGACATACTCTTAGGCTTGTTTTCTTCCACACCAGAGCTCTAAGAAACCCCAAAATGTGCCTCTGTATTTCAGCTCTGACTCGAGGTTAATATCTAGAAACAAGTAATGTAACATTTCCATCTATCTTTTCTACTCTTTTGGCAGTTTTAATTACACTAATATGCTATGACAATTTAAACAAGACACACACCAGCTTCCATCCTGCTATGTAATGGTTCAGCTGCTACATGTGCTCCAATGTATTTTGTTCAATCAGGCTGCTGCTGGAGGCAGAGGGGAGGCAGAATAGTGCCCTTCTGTCATGAGAGATTTCATTGCACTGATCACTGCATGTTTGACAGATTCTTTGTCAATGTCAAGTGTCTTTTGTGGTTAAACCCAGTAAAGCTAAAACAAAAGGTCTGTTAGATATTAGATATATAGTGACATTACTGAATTCACTTGGAGGCAGTAATTTTTTGTCAGCCTATGAAAAGAAAAATGGAGCTAATGGAAAAACAAAAGGAAGATGTTGGCGTGCATTTTTAGCTATTTTTGTTTATGTCAGACATTGTGATTGACATCTGGCCCAGAACACCCCTTTAACCATCAAGGCTGGTGTCATGAAACAGAACAAAGAGAAATTGCCAGCTAAAAAAAAAACCCACTGGCTCAGAAAGCACTGCTTTTTGTTTATTTTCTTCTAAGTGTTTCATTTTCAGTAATCAGTATCATTACACAAAAGTAGTTCGCTCACATGCACACACACACCCCCCTCCCTTACTAATTGGACTTCTACATTTTTTCCTGCCTGCTTGAATAGCACCAGAGTGCTAGTTTGGTTGGATGACTGTCATAACAGTGATGTTTGAGGTTAGTGAAAAGTGATGTGAAAAATACAACCCACTGGCCTTTAACTGAAATAGCAGCTCTGGTTTTTATGGAGCTGGCAGGCAGCATTTTTAAAACCCTTTCACTGTGAAAGCAGTTACAACATGTTTTTCTCTGTATCAAGCAGTTCCATCATGAAGTACATTATCTACGTCTGTTGTCATATCAGGATATTGCTTTTAAAGAGCAGTTTGGTGTTTCTTGTGTGGGCACTTCTCTTGCTGAAGTGCCCTAAAAGGGTTAAGGGAATTTTGTGGTCATTCTCCAGGGCCAAGCCAATTACAAAGCTTTGAAATTTGTTTAAGAGTGGCTTTGGGGAAATATCAGTGACCAGAACAGGTCCTACAGACATATAACACCACCAAGTCTTTTGTCACCAGTGTTCCGCAATGACTGTAAAATTTGACACTTGGTTGAAATTATATAAAACCAGGAGGAAAGTATTCCTTAAATTTCTAACTTGAAAGTGTGATGCTGAACACACCAATTACAAAGGAAGATTTCACAAGAAGAGAGCTAGACAGTCCATCAGCCACTTCCCTCCATACACAGTTACTCACTGCAATCATATCAGACTTGTACCTTGCCAAAAAGATCTTAATAACTTAAAAAAAATTCTAAGGCATTTGACCCTCAAATGCATCTCATGTGCTGGAGCCAAACATGCTCACACCTTTTTAATAGGGTACCTTTCTGTATAGAACACTGGGGTATATTCTCCTGTAGGAACACACTTAACTACCCTCACCAATAGCAGATATGCTTGCATGTTGAGTGGAGAATTTCTTTCTGTGTTTTTGCACAGTGCTCTAAAAGGAACTTTGAAGAAATTGAGAAAACCGGAGAGCAGTATGTTAATTTTAAGGAGATGAAAGCAGTACATATCACTCCTAAATTTCATGGAAAATGCACCGTTAGTAACAAAGATGAGTAGAAAATTTCAAAATACTTTTGAGTAGCATTAAAATCAGTCTTCCCTGATTTTCTGTGTCCCCCTTCTTTTCAAAGCACACACATTAAACTCATTTTATGCTTATAATGTATATAATGATTCTAGACAACATAAGAAGGACATTGGGATTCTTCCTATTTCAGCATATAAAGTGCTAAGCCAATTTATGCAGGTTAAACCATTGCTAAAGAAGATGTATCAAAAATTGCCTGTGATCATTACAAATAACAGCCTGAAATGTTCACAAGAAGCTGTTTGCTTATCATATTTTCATTAAAACATCTTTTCACCTGCTTTACTTTTCCCATGCCTGTAACCTGCATTGTAATCAGTCTTATTAACTGAGAACATAAATATGATTTATTATGGTCTGATAATGGAAGCTGCATGGACCAAGAGAAGGGATATATTGTCCTTTGATAAAATGGCTCTTTTCTCTCAAATAGAGCTCTATCATGAGAGCATGCAGAATGTAGTGAGTGATTATTTCCTGAGGGTGAATGATGGCAGAACCCTACAGAAAATCTTCTTGTTGGCCATGACAGCCTCTGAGTGTCCCCAAATCTCACCGAGTTTGACAACCTGCAGACACTTTTGATGAACTGTATTCTTCTGTCAGAGACAGCCTGTCTGGAAGGAGAAAAGGGAACCTTTATCATCTGATCTGCTATTATTGTCTTGATCTTTTATAAGCAATCTCTAATGCACATGAATATAATATCCTTTCACACAAGTGCCAAACATAATAGAAATGTAGTTAAAGGACCTTTTTCCTGGTTATGTAAATGTCCTAATACCATAGTTAGAAAAGATGGTTTGTGAATGATAGTGGTAAGGAAAGGGTAATCAAAATGTTTTAACATTATCTTTCTGTTTTAAAGACCAAATCTGTGATAAATAGCATTTATGATAGATAGGAGGAACCATCTTTTGCTGAAGCTTTTACCTAAAAGATGATAGTTTTAAATGTAAAAATGGTGTTACATTTTCATATAACACATAAATGGCAGCTAATCTTAAGCCAGAAATGATTACTGGCAGATATGACTTAAAAAAAATGAGTATTCCACTCAAAATCCCTTCATGGCTGTTATAGAAAGAACAAAGTATTATTATTAAGTAGTGTATTTGGACAAAGGGGTGTTCAAGACCAACTGAAGTTCACTGTTAAATCTCTCTCTTTTTTATGTCCAGAAGAATAAGCATAACAAAATCTTTTTCAATTAACAGCTGCACCCATTAGCAAAGCACCCATTTTTTTCAGCTCCAATAGTCTGGCTTACTTGTCACACAAAATTATACATTTGGGGGGAAGGTTGCCAAGTAAAAGCAAGACTTGATTTCTCATTAACCTGTTGACATCTGGAGTTGGGATGTCCCAAAATTAACTACTAATGGTCTTTTGCATTACCACTTGGTGTTGAGAGGAGTCCCAATTGTCAGAGTCAAAAGGTTAATCAGCAATTTCACACTGGTGGTGTGGTCAGAGTTCGAATGTTGCTGCTTGAGCAGGAGGAAGAAGAAAATAAAGTCATTAACAGAAAACAAAACCCCAACATTGTTCAATCTTTCTTGGGTTTTTTGTTAGAAAATATGTCATTATCTGTTTATTAAATATTCTCACTTTTTAGAGGACTTTGCAAAGCTTTGGTGAGAAGTCTGGGTCTTGTTTGTTTCATTCTACTTTCCACAAGAATAGAATACAACACTTCCATCAAGCATTCAGCCCTGGCCAGCGTAAGCAAAATTTCCAGGGCTGCTACTCATGGAGGTTTTTTAAAAGCTGCCCACCTGAGGCTAATTCAGCCTGAGATGTCCAACAACAAAATCATAAGTGCAGACTTTTTCCTTCTGTTCCTTTCTGCCTTGATTATAGAAAATAAGTCAACAGCAGCATTCCCTTAACAAATATGGACAGCAAGGTTATTTTATGTCAAAGTATTTGTATGAACAAACAATCCAGTACCTCAGCTAGTATCATTTGACCAAAAACAGCCATAGCACGCTTCAACTTGTGTCCCAAGAGCTCTCCTCACCATAGCAAAAACTAATTTATTTTCCATAAGAAAATATAAAATATTTCTGAATACATTACAGCTTAGCATTTGCTACCAATAACAACATTCACACAAAATTATTTTTTATTTTCCCTGGCAATGTCTGAAATAGTTAACCACGGTTTATTTTGGTTTAAGCCCCGATAAAAAACCTTCTGATGTTACCACATGGATCAGGCCAATTGTTCTGGCTTTGAGACATTCTCTTTTTCCTATGGCTAAGACAAGAAAGTAATGAATCTTGCCCAAAACAACATCCTTCATCTTGGATCTTTTCTGCATCACATAGTTCTTTTCATCCCTTTCTCAAATTCAGACAAAATCTCAGCTAAAATATTTCCTCTCTTGATTGCTTCAGTTTTAATGGGGACAGAATTTTACCCTGAAATGCTCTGAAAAAAATTATCAATCTTTCCAAGTGCTCTATTACTTAGTCCACCAATTAGCTGACTATGGAGCCTGAGTGTCTTTGTACATCTTCCCAGTCCCCATCTGTATACTTGGCTGCATATGTTTATGCAATTAGAAATGGTGAAAATCTAATAAAATTAGGACAAACCTGAGTGAGCCATAATTCTGTTTAATCTCTCAAACTGGATTGTTGAAAGCTTGCTGAATTCCCCAAACCTCTCTCAGGTGCCAGTGAATGAGTCAATATCATACCAAAGGTCTCACTGCAGAACAGACATAAATTGTACTTCCAGAATTTTACACACACCCTCAAATAATGAATCTAATGCCTAATGTCAAGAAAAAAACAGAAGTGGTTTCCTCCAGTTATCAGCATTGTACTTAGTGGCCTAAGTGGGGAAAAAAAGAGAATACATGGCAGATTTCCATGAGGAAGGAGCAATCACTTTAAAGTCCTGCTATGGCAGTACCAGAGCATTCCAAGCCTCCTGCCTTCTGGGGAGGACTGCTGACATTATCACAATCAGCTTTGCTAGGTCTCCTTGGCAAGCCCTAAAATCTCAGTAAGATGGGAGGACGAAGCTTCTTTCATCTGAATGTGAAGCCTCTCCACACTTTACTTTTAAAAGCCTGTTTTACACTTCATTTGTACTGCAGTTGTAACTGGTGGTTTGTGTAGAAATAATCATCTGTCTGGAATAATCCCAGGCCACTTTATACCTGTGTCCTCTCATCACCCACCATTCAAGAGAAGCCAGGAGAGGAAGCAAAGAATGATTTTGGCTGAAATTAGAGGGAATTTTCATTGAAAGGGATAATAGAATTATTTAGAGTTGAAGCAGAGCAGAGCAATTAATAACACTGTTCTTGGAAGAAAACCATTAGGATCTTCTATCTCAAGTTGTGAGGGCTCTGATTTTGTATCTAAGCCAAGTTATGTATTTTTTGCAGAATGAGGCACTTTAGTATGAAGAAGAAATATTATTATAAAATGTAAGGGTTGTGACATTGGGACTATAACTCAGAAGAAAATGTTGTTTGCAGATCAACCAGTTCCTTTTCTTTTCCCCTCACCACTATGTTTATCTTTCTCATAATCTCCAAATAAGTGCCTTGTCTACTCTGTGAGATCTTACCAAATTTCAGTGGGGAGGTGATGAAGCCAAAACCAGGTTTCCCACTATCACACGATTGAGGTACTGCTTCCACTTGGAGGAAGAACATTGTCAGGTATTGGATGAACTCTTCCAAGTGACAGTGTTCTCTGGATTTTTTGAATACTTTGTGACTGAAATCCTGCAGTGATGGAGAATTTATCACCACTCCAGAAAATCATCCCAACAGGCAAATACAGTCTATCAGTGAGAGAGACTGACTTTTCTTAGACAAATTGCTTGCTCAAATACAACTTAAATGTATTCATGTTTTTTACCTTTGCTTCCCTGTATTTATTTCCATTTCTTTTACCTCTCCTTCACCATTTCTTTTAATTTCATCTTTCTCTCTACCACTTTATTTGTTAGGTCACTCCATTTCTTTTTTGTCTTTTGAACTATGTGCTCTTTGTCCCACTTACATTCTCATCTTTGTGTCTTTCCAAACACAAGGAAAACAGACTCTCATGTGTCAGTGGTTTTGTTACAGAGATTTGTCATCAACACAGAGGGGAGACATAATGCCACATTTTCATTCATTACACCAAAATAACTTTTGCTAAGTAATGAGAAATTATACAGACTTACCCAAATTCAGGTCTAAGGGTGATGTTCCTGAGGTGTGAACATGCACATGAAGGGACGGTCATAGTCTTTAACAAAGGAAATCTGAACTCCTGACAGTCGTGACAGCTGGTGTGGCCAGCAGGGAGAGGGAGGTTAACCTCCCCCTGTATTTGGCATTGGTTAGACCACACCTGGAGTACTGTGTTCAGTTCTGGGCCCCTCAGTTTAGGAAGGATGTTGAGGTGCTGGAACAAGTACAGAGAAGAGCAACTAGAATGGTAAAGGGGCTGGAAGGTAAGCCCTATGAGGAGATGCTGATGGATTTGGGTCTGTTTAGCCTGGAAAAGAGGAGGCTCAGGGGTGACCTTATCGCTGTCTATAACTACCTAAAAGGTGGTTATGGTCAGGGAAGGGTCACTCTTTTCTCCCTGGACACTGGAGACAGGACAAGGGGTTACAGTCTTAAGCTCAATCGGGGGAGGTTTAGACTTGACATCAGGAAAAGGTTTTTTACTGAAAGAGTGATCAGATTTTGGAACGGGCTGCCCACGGAGGTGGTTGGGTCACTGTCTCTGGAGGTGTTTAAGGTTAAGCTGGATGAAGTGCTGAGTGGCATGATCTAGATGTCAGATGTTAGGTTTACTTGGTTGGTTTTAGGTTGGACTGAATGATCTTTAAGATCTTTTTCAGCCTCATCATTACTGTGATACTGTGATACTGTGTTAACAGATGTCTGCTTCCTTCTGAATAGGGGTATTTCCCACGTAAAATTAGTTAAGGCATAGTTCTGGACCTACAGGTTCAAGAACACCAGACTAAGTGATTTTATCTCTAATTTGTGCCAGGGAAGCTACCATCAAATACAGTTACGGTGGAGCATTACCTCAGACAGGTTATTTTACTTCTGTCCCCTCGAGTCAGGCCTATTGCATTCTTTTCATACACACATAATACATAAGCATGGTCTTGTTGCTGTGGTGGCACACTGTTGGTGCAATTTTTTTGAAGCACAGTATTTTCCTATCTGCTTTTACCAGGATCTGTGCTTGAAAGGGTTGAGTGCAGTGGTCTGAAGCCAGATGATTGTGGGCATCCAATGAAATTGCTGTTTGCTCTAGCACTGAGGATCCCCAGCAAAAAGATCTCAGACTGTGACTTTCCATAGAAGGTTCAAACATAAAGCAGAGAAACTAAACCTGGTCTTGGAAAGCAGAAATTCTTTTTCCTTTGCATGAACTCAGGCAACATATTTCCTCTCTCGAAGCCTCCAATTTTCCCTGAAATAGGGACTAACAGCTTCCAGTCTTCTCTCCCCAGAGTTGCCTTTTTGGCTAGTGGCAGTTCCTGATTATAGGTAGGTCTGAGGACTGTGAGTCTGACCTCCAGGAGGCCTCTGGACACTTCTGTATTATATTTGATAATGAAGCCTCCTGTTTTATCTAGTCAGGACAAAAAAATAAGTCAGACTAGAGGAAACTGGCTCAGTACAAAATGGCAGCCTCAGTGGAGTAAAGTCAGAGCCATTAGCTATTGACTGCTATAGAAATAGTGAAACTGCATCAGGGATTTAATTTTTAATTGCTATTTAGAGATTTAAATGAGATTTTTAAAAAGGAAGAAAGACAGAATGTTTAATCTACAATCACTCTTTCCTGCCAATACAGGCTTATCATATAAATTACTCAGACACTTTAAAAAATACATTATTTACTCAATAACCCCTAATGGGTCCACAGCTCCTTTTACAGGCTATTATTGAAGTAAATAATTGCTGAATTTTCAAATGGATATTTCTTCTAGGCAATACTCTGTAATGGCTCCTTCAAAGCTCTTAGGCTTTTATCATATGAAGGCCTAAGTAGAAAATGTTTAGTCCACTAATAGAAAGCAACAGATTCTCTGGAACAACTATTGTCTGGTAGGGCAGATGATGCATGAATGACATTTGAAAAAATTCTTGGAAGTATGTGCTAGGGAAAAATTACTGTTGATGTGCAAAGCAAATACTGCTGCTGAGCTCCTAAGAGCTCTCTTGTTTGTTTCTGCTTGGTTTAGTCTTTCCGTTTCTGTGCAAGCCCAAGAGTAAAAGAAAATGCTTGGGTTTGTGTATGAAATGATAACTCAGTCTAGTACCCATTCAGATCAATGAGACACTTTTCTGAGAGATCATTCAGCTCAATTAAAAATTGTTTCAAATGAAAAATGCAGGTATTGGACAGATACTATCATGTAAGAAGCTGAATTCTGGAATCAGAGTAGTAAGATGTTGCAATGGGGAAAAACACATTTCATAAAAGTCATACTGAATGCAGACAAACTTACAGGCCTGTTCTGAGCTTGATCCAGAAAAGAAACAGGCAACTAGGCATGTTTTCAGCACCATTACTATGAATCTCACAATTACTGAGCTGCTGTTGTCTACATGCATTTAGCTTTGAAGTCTACTGTTTCTGCTTCAGACACAAAGACAGGTTCAGGTTCCTAAAATCTTCGAGTAAGAAAATTCATTTTCTCTCCCTGCACACTTTGGGCATTAAAGCCTAGGGAGGCACTACTATTGAGTAAATGTCAGCTGGGTCCAAGTTCAGGACCATAGAGGATGGATGCGAGCTGGGAAAGCCCAGGCACAGACCCTCAGAAAGGCTGAAGGACACCTCCAGCTCTGAGTCTGATGGGTGAGGGGATAAATTCTTTACAGGTGGCACAGTTCCTTAACCAGCTTGTGGCCAGCAGAAATAGGAACTGCAGCTCACCACAGAAAGCTACTGAATAACCAGCTCAGGAGCTGGATGTGACCTGAACACCTTGTGCCACGAAGCCACAGCAACTACCCCCAGCACAACACTGGTTTATGCATGCAGACATGAAAAGCTCTCCTATGCCTTTTATTGGTGGATTTCTCCAGCCTAGTAAGGCTGCCCAGTATTCTGCCACAATTAACAGAAAAAAATACAGTTGCTGGCAGTACTTACAGTTCCATTAATTTGATACATCTGATCGAAGAGAAACTGAAATCACATACCAATATGCAACCAGGCTGCACCAGTTAGCCTCATCATGCTAATGAGGCACACTTGCAGGTGAACTTACTAGAGATCAAATAATTTTAGGCACTGAGGATAATGAAGGCAGAACGTTTATGTTGCAACAGTCAGAGCTGGAATTTAATCATGTTTTTGATACCTAGGTGCAGCAGTGAACAAACAGAAACAGCCACAAAAATTAAACCATTAGAATGAAGGAAGGTATAACCTAGACAGATGATAAAAAAGCCCCAAACCCAGAAACAAAGGAGTTTCATGAAGGAATGATTTTCCAAATTAGATCTGCAAAGCCTAAGACTTTAAGCCCTGATTCTTTCCTCTGAGCACCTGGAAAACAAGGCTTGTAAGGAGACGCTGATAGGTGTCACTGCCTGTTCCAGGAGAGAAATGGCACCACCATCCTTTATACAAACACCTGAGGAGACCTACACAAGTTTGCCTGCTTAAAGGAACAAAGATGAGATCCAGCAGGTGTAAACTGCAAAATAGAAACATTTGAATTCCTTTTGCCAGACAAAAATGGCTAAAATTATTGTTTGGCATTTCTTCTGATACTGATTGGTAGTAGAAGAGTTCCAAAGATGTCAACAGGAAACTCTAGATGTTAGAGGGAATGATGTAATCACATACAACATAATGGTTCATGTAGAGATTTGCTGCAATTGATCAATGCCATTCATGATAACAGCAGCCAGAGAGGACTGGGAAGGCCCAGGCAGAGATCAAGCATTAGATATTTTTCTTTCTCTTTTAACAGAATGTCTGGTCTCATTGTTTCAGATGCATCATACAATAACTGCATGGTATGTCCATACAGCTTTTTGTCTTGTCTGGAAAGACTTTGAAGCAGCACACTCATCAGTAATGCACAGCTACTCCCATATGAAAAGTCAAAGTGAGACAACTGCAGAGGTGAAAAGAGAATAAAGATTCCTAGGTCCTCTTCTCTCTAGAATGTCCTCCACTCCATTCTTGTCTTTTTCCTTGAAGTATAATATGCAGTCAGCTTGTCCTCATCAGTACATTGTTTTATGCCTAGTCTACAGACAAAAGCTATGAAGTGGCATCTATGTTTAATGGGAGGCCTCTGATCTATGTGAGTGGGTGGAAATTGATAGTGAGTGGTATGGACACTGACAATGGCACAAAAACTCCACAGCACTCATAAAACTTTTAATTGCATTTTAAAGTAATGTAACAAGGCAATGTTTAATGAGTACTTTGTTTCAAAATTTTTACTTTATAAGCTAATTAAAGAGAAGGAAGGGTTACTGCACTAGGGCAACAAATCCAAGCTGCCAAACATCTATGCTACAGCAACGTAATTCAGATTCAACTGGCAGTCTTGCAAATCTCCAGCCAGCCAGCATGAATTATTTTATTTATTTTTTTTACAGGCAAATAAGCTATTATTATCATCATGATTATGTTAACAGAAAAAAGTAAAGGCTAGGCAAGTAGGATTTTTGCCAGGACTGGTAGATTTTTGTGACACTTTTTGCAAAGCTGTCATATGGCTGGGTTAGCTGAAACTGGAAAGCTTTATGTGAGTAGCATCTAACTTTAAACATTTTTTATAAAAACTTGCATGGCACCCCATTTACATATTCAATACCAGTGACAATTTACTTCTCCCATCTAAGCAGGGCTTTCAACTATGCCACTTGAACTAAATTAATAAACAGTAATTAGAGAATGTTGTGCGAGCAAGCTGTTGATGTTGAGAAGATTCTAATCAACACCTTCTTTTAAGGGCCAATTAAAGCTGAATGTATGCAATATAAACATCTTCTTGTATTTAGACATGAACTGGTGAACAAGGTAAAAAATAAAAAATGTGAACAATTACAGCAAGTTAGAGCTGATCCAATGGAATGATGAATCTTCATTAATTGTGAAAGCAGCAGTAATTTCTAAAAAACAGTGATGACCTTCCATGGTGAAACACTAACGACTTGTGCTAGTTAATTCTGACTAGGGTAAACCTTCGAGCTTTCATTGACAAGCTTTTCTCTGAAAGCAGTTCTACATCGGCCTCCGTTTTCCACTGCGGTATTCAACCATCTGTAAGACAGCCCTGCATCTATGATGACCCCAGGGCTGCAGCAGAAAGAACACTCCCCTGGAGGGAGGCAGTAAAGGCAAATGTACCCATCCCATTAATGTTGCCTGGTAGCAGAGCAAGAGGCCACCCAGCAGGTGATCTGTGAGAGGATTTGCATGGCACAGCACTGACAAGTACCACTGGTGGGAGTGCAAGCACAAGGGTGAGTCTGAGCAAGAGGTAAAGGTGCCCCAAATTGTCTTACATCTATTACTGGGGAAAGGCAGCACAGGGACAGGTACCAGAGCAGCTAATGAACTTGTACCTGCTGCCCGTGTGTACTCCTTCACCCCACTGGAAACATAAGGAGGTTTATTCATGAAAGGTGAATTTAAGACAACCCTTGTTTCCAAAATTCATGATGAACAGACAAAAAGTCGCTTTTGATTTAAACAGACATGATCCTTAGTATACCAAAGGGAGCCTACAGTAGCAACACAGACTTGTGTATCACCATTATGAGCTGCCAGTTAAAAATAAGCATAACTTAACCCAAACCACAGCTCACTGCTTTGTAGAGCACATCTGAATAACAACTAAAACCTCTTAACTGGTGCAATGTAGCACATGTAAAATTTGTCCTCCAAGTTAGAAGATACAATGGGCTAATAAAGGTAAGTGAAACATCTGTTCCAATACTGCACCAGTATCATTTGGAGAAAATGACTGCATCACTTGCGGCCATTTGGTACCCAGAAATACTACCACAGTAATAAGATGTTGTCCCCTCTGGCTCTACTGAAAACGACAGGAATTTTACTTGTTTAAGAATTATAGGATTAGGCACATGATCAGTGTTTCTTCCCTTAGAAAATAATCATTTCCATGTACTATTTCTATAGCAATGCAAACTCATTATCTTGTTACAGTATTTGGTTCTGCTGGCATTATCTCATCAGCTATTTAAAAATACATGTAAAAGGGTTGAGGTGGTGAGTGGACTTGTAAACGTGTGAGGTCCAATACGTTCTTACAAGCTCTGCTAATCCCAACCACTGAAAATATATTAGTAAAACCAAGATAATTCTTCAAACAACACAGCAAAAACCTCACATCTTGAATTGCATGAGCTCAGTACAAACCAGAAGGGCTGTCACACCGAGCACAAAGTGTAGAAGTGGGAAGAAGCACACCAAGCAGGAAAGCAGCACTGGGAAGAGGACATCATTGAAAGGTCGACAACCTCTACAGTGTGGTGAACCCTGCTATGTTACAGTACTATCATCACCTACGGTGTTTGATATTGGACTTAAGGGGACTTATGAAAAGCTGTGTTTTATATCCTCTGCACTATCTCTATATCCCAAAAGATTATTGCATTTATAAGCATAAAATTATGAAAGCTTTCTCCAAGATGCTTCACAATATATGAGCAGGCCTGGGATTTCAGTCTGTGTCTGTGTAAGAATTTGGAAGATGGGTGTTCTGGTATAGTAGATTTGTTTTTATTCTTGCAAGGTTGGATTAATTATCTTTGTAAAAAAAGCAACTAGGACACATGTACACATGACAGGGTTCTGCTTCTGTGTTGCATTAAATCTGAGTTCAGTAGATGTGCTGGTGATTTTCAGGGTGTTCTCAACAATGGAAGGCAACAAAACAAATGTCTGAAGAATACTGTTAGTAGAAGACAGGCTGTGAACTGCTATTTACTCCAATATCTGCAGTTCTAGGAATAACCATTATCCACCAGTAACTTCACAAACTGGGGGGGGAAAGCAGGAAGGCAGTGAGTCTACATTAATTTTCTCCAGTTTTGTTTTCCATTGAAAGTTTTTTCTCGCCTCAAGTCACTTCTGTCCTTTATTCACACCGTTTTGAGTTCACTTGGTGAATAAATTAAATGGCACTCCTCACTTGCTCTGAATACTTTTTAACTGCAAGCCAAACCTCTTGGCTTTTCATACCTGGACATTTACTTTTTAAAAAACGCTATTGGATAATTTCTCTCTCTTTCATAGGCTGGTTTTTTGGCCCATATGAACCCTGTGCACTCCCTGAGGCTTATGCATAACTGCAATGAACAATTAGTCCAATTAAGTTTCCATCAATTTCAATGGTTCCTGCAAAAGTAGATGGGGCACAATATGTAATTTCAGCTTTTTTTTTTTTGTGAAGGTTTTCAATCTTTCCATGAACTAAATAATTTTATCAGTTTCTCTCTTTCTTTCTTTTTTTTTTTTTTAGATTTGTCCCATTAAACTACAGAAGTGGAACATATTCATGAATAGTTTCTTTCTGCTTTAACTCAAGGAGCTCCTGACATAACAAAAACTGGTAATTAACTGTCTTGAAGACTTTTACAATAGCCTCTTTAAATAGTCCTAGTATGCGGCACTTGCAGCACTGACTTCACATTGCTGATACTGCTGCAATGCACCCTCTATTAAACAAGGTTTGCAGCTCCACCTCAGCAGCAATTCTTGGCTGTTTTTTTCTCAATTTGTCTCCTACTTAGAAACACTAAAGTCGTTCCACATTTCTCTATGTGGCAAAGGCTGGGAAGCCTCTCCACAGTGGATTCCTGTTCTCAGTCCATTTGGCTACATACCGCTTCCTTAAACACTCTGGTATCAGAGGGCCATTTGCCACCAGCGTAAGGACCGAGTGGCAAGGGTCCAGTGGCTCCGTACAGCTTAGCCTCTCCTCCCAGTTAGTGTCAGAGACTGTGCTGAGCTTTCAGCACAGATGTATTTGGGCACACTTTGGCAGTCCCTGCTATCTGACACCTGCTTCGCACATACTCGAAGTAGGGAAGAGCTTTTCCTAGCAGGAGAATCAGGCTTAGATTTTTCAGATGTCACTCAGGCAGCAGTGTGTGATTTGCCTACTCATGCTTCTATCCCCTGGCTATAATACATTCTGTTCCAGATGAAAATATTACTGCAATGAGTGTTTCCCTGTCTCCACCATATTTTTATGCTTCCTGCTAACTAGTGCAAGCCTTATTGTTGCAGTTCCTAATATTTTGCATCATCTCTAGATCTAGCAATTTAGTTGTAAATAGCTTGAAATAAAGTATTAACTTATCTCTTTCCCCACTGCTCCAGACAGATTGGTTCACTGTGGAACAATTACATACATATATGCTAGCCTATACTTCTTGTAAAATCAAATCATGTAAGGATGCCTCAGCCAGAATGAGCCATAAAGCTATACAAGGCATGGAAAACAAAATCCCCAAATATGTACTGCTTAAGTTACAAAACTATCAAAAATGAAGTATATTTTAAAGGGCAAAGGACACAAAATGTAAACACAAGCTTTTATATGTTCTGTGTAATATAAAGCAAATGTCATTTTGACATGCTGGTATCATGAGCTGCCAATGTAGTTCAGAAAAGAAAGGGATATCTCCAGAATTATGGCAATGTTAACTTTCTTCAAAGCCAGTTACAAGATCTGTGTCTGTGGTTGCCAGGTCTGCCTACTTCGAAACCAAACCAGGAGAAATAATTTTCTAAGTAATTGTATTTAAAGTGTTAAGAAATACTATTAATCTCCAAAACCTGCTTTGGAAAATGCAGCTTTTTAAGTGAGGGCTCACAAGACTCCTCCCTCATAAAGCCCTCCAAAAGCTGCTGCACTTCTGCAGGATGTCAATGGGGCAACTGTCACACACTACTAAGCTGATTTTGCACCTTTGAACAATCTCCTCCTTAATGCAAATACTCAACCACTGTCAGCTGAATACATTTAACTTCTGAATTAATGTTATTTTCAAGAGGTCAGACATGTAACAGTCACAACAGTCTTTTGCCAAGCCATGTACTTCAAGCCTGCATCTGAATTTCCCTAGAGCCTGGTACTGTTTAAATACGAGTAACTGACTCTGGCTCATTGCTAATGCAAAACTTCTGTTCTCGGGGCTCCTTTAGGGCTCCACTCATTACTTTCTTCCCTGTGCAGGCATGGAGAGGCAGATTCACTCAGTGCCCTCTCCCACAGTATGCACTGGCAGCATGTTAGAGGGGCTTAACAGTCAGCAGCTAAGAATAATAGCAGTCACTTTTCCCTCTCATTTTTGTCCTGACAGCTGCTTTAGTGGAGGTCTGATTAATAAGTACATGGTTCGTGAAAACTCTTGCCTCCACCAAGGGCCACAGTAGCCAGGCTCTGCCAGTTGCTGTCACAGAGACACCTTCAGTACAGCCACTGGTCTGCCGGGTGTTTGCAGGATGGTGGTGAGGAGCAAAAGCCTCTAATAAGAGTGTCAGTAGCTGTCTACTCTCATAGCTGCGCCCAAGCATGGGAAGAGAGAGCTGATCTCCACTCCAAGGATAACCCATTTCATGTTACATTGCAATTGTACAAAATACCAAATTAGCACTCTGTACAGTGCTTTTTTATGGTTATACTGATTCTGCATGCTCAGAAGCACCCGAGGAAAAACTATTTGAGGAAGCACATGCAGCTCGAAGATGCCTGAGCTTGGGTTCTGGCTCTGGTGGAATCAAGTAATGTGTCTGCCCCTCTGTACCCATTTTTGTACTCCAACAGCTGTTGGTTAACTGCACTGGGCTGTGGGATAGGCCTGGTGTGTGCAGAGCACCACCACACAGTATTGTGTGCACCACCGCAGATTTCTGCAGTACAGTTTCATAGTAAGCCTGCTCTCACCCAATTAACTATTAGCAATACCATGTAACATTGCATAAATATTAACATTAGTTTTCCCCATGCAGTAAGGCTATAAAATATTCTCTGTGACTTTGAGCTGCTCAGAGGTTTGTGGGAGGCACAGCCACCATCTCCAGACATACCTCCAGGGAGCTGTACATGACCAGTTCCTGAGACTCCTTTTCTCTCTGTCTCTCAGCACAGGTGGGGTCCAGATCTTCCTCCAGTTGAACTGTATTTTCTAGCCTGCTATGTAATTCAGATAGCATTTTGGTTCACTTTGCTGGCAAAGAGTATTTTCCCCACACCTTTTCTCTTCAGACAACCTCTTTTCTAACCTCTGTCAGAGTTAAACCTAGTGAGTAAGAAGAAACAGTTGTTAAGGTATAATAAATAAAGCCACCCTGAAGAAATAGCTACCCAAAGCAAGATGAATGGGCATCATCT
>VZRI01003072.1:456237-653028 GCA_013397515.1 Upupa epops
TGTTGCTACTAAACTTGGGGGGAATGTCAGGAGAGGCATGTCAGGTGCACTAGGACACCTGACAAACAGGGAATGACATTTCTCAAAACTGCAGTTTTATCTCTGCTCATTTGGATCAAAAATTTGTAATAGTTGTGAACTAATTTCCTTCCCGTAGTCAAAACAATAAAAGCCAGACACCATTTTATTAATTTCCAAACCAGCATCAGATAAGTAGAATTGCATTTAAAAAAGTAAACACCCTGCCATAGAACTGAAGGATATGTAAGCATTTGGAGCTTTTTTCCTGTGTCTGTAAGAAGGGGAGGATTTCACCATTGTGAATAGATTTAATTTTGTTAAGTTGTGCTATAAAGCACTGATAGGGCAATGGGAAGGCAGCACAGATTGAGGCAAAGCAGGAAGAAATGCCACCCATATTAGGAGACAGCCACTTACTTAGTAGCTCCCATTTGAATAAAGATGCCATTGTTTAGCCTGAAGAATGCACATATTCACAGGCCCAGCACAAAATAGCTCAGTGTATCTAGAACTCCAGAAGTGTCCAAATTACAGCCCCAGGGCCAAAACTGCCCTTGAGTCTTTCTGAAGAATGACCCTCTGCTTAATTAATCAGTACTTTAACTGTGAGTGATCCCAGGACACACTTTTCTCAGGCCTTTTTCTTAGCTCTGCTTGTTCAGAACAAACTTTTAAATGTTCTCTGGCTGATTTTTGACCATTTTTACCCCTTTCAAGATTATTATTTCCTGTTTTACTGTGAAAGCTCATTAGAAACGAACACCAGCAACTAGATGATCTCAGTTCACTTTTCTTGGATAAAGAATGATTGACCCAGGACGGAGAGACACTGGCTCCCTTTCAAGGCCTACCAAAAAAGATTAGGTCTACAGACTCCGAGAATATTGCTACTGCAATTTCCTTTCCATAGTGAGGAATTACAGGAGGACTGACAACTTTGTACATGCTGTTCTGTAAGTGAGATTTGATCCCATCAGCAGAAGTCCAGTTGTTGTGCATAGGATCCTTACTCAGATCTCTTTCCCTTTCACTGTGCACAAGACAAATTTGAATTTGCAGCACTGAGAACCCCTTCTTAATACCACAGTACAGGTTTCTCATCAAGCTTTTTCTCTCTCTGGATTAGAGATGAGATTTGATAGCAACTAGAAATGCATGAAGACAATGAAAAATATTGTGCAAAATTTCCAAATTGGTCTTCACCTTGTCTATCTAGCTTTGATGATAAAATTAATCTTACTCTAATTGAAGTTCAAATCTAACAGAAAGCAAAGGTTTTGGTTGAAATCAAATAAAAAAAAACAAGGTTGCTGTTTTCAACAGTGATCTTTAAAACCAAATTAATTTTGACCATCTTTACAAAGTTGTAACAAAATATGCAAACTAAGAAATGTCAAGGTTTTAAAAAAGTCAGCATGAATGTTTTAGAAAGCTATAATGATAGTATAATCTTCAGCTAGGGAAGCTGGAACCCTACTGTTTGATAGGTTCTATCTTATATCAAATATTAAGCTAAGTAAAATGATATGACCGGATGGCCTAACTAAATTTTGTAGTCTGGTGAATTGCCATTCTACTAAATGTAGTCAGCCCATAATGGGCATTAGATATCTGCAGTTCAAATGATAAAATCTGTCTTGCTTTTTTAGGCTCCGAGTGAATGCATAAGATACTATGTTGCACTAAGAAATAAGCAAATCTGCAAAGGAAACCAGGGTAAGTGGGATCCAAGACCTTAAGGAATGCAGAGGGAACCAGAGCATTCACACCTATATCCTAATGCTCAATATTACCCCAGCAGTCAGTGAAAGTGCAAGAGAGCTCCCCAGATAGGTGACCTGAAGGGAGGAGAGAAGGAGGGCTCTGTAGGTGCATTAATTCTCCCCATCCCAAACATAATTTTGCATTGGAGCCATGAAAAGAACAGTGGTTACAATTGGGATCTGAGCTCTTTAAGCCTTGCTGCTCTTACAAAACTTAAGCTGGATGCATTTTCATACCATTCCTTCTATATTTTCCATTCTGGATTTTGCTATTCTGGTGGTAAACAAGGCAGTATATTTCTACATACATTTCCATGCATCTGTGAGCCAGGTTTACAGCTATGAATACTACTATGTTACTTTTATTAAAACTATACTCAAAGTGATACTTACACAGCTCTTCCTGTTTAAGGAATATATATATATACAGTATCCTCTCTTTGGATGTGAAACCATGTAAGATACATTTTTTTAAAGATTTAAGATCTAATAGGGTTAGAGGCTTTAAAAAATTCTGGTATTAATTGAGAAGAATAGTGATTGGACATGAAAACGAAGCACCACAAGGTTATTCTTGTGTCCTTAAGAAGAGTTGCATCTTTCTGCCATCCAGAAATTACTGGATGCCCACGTAATTCAGCAATATTTATAGACAACAACCAAGAGATAGTGTCCTTGTACTTCCTTTAGTTCCCAGTACAGCAATGGAGACATATCCCTGATATTCAGCAGGTTCTGCAGCCCTAGGTTTATACTGAAAGCTGAATATCATAAACTACAAGTTAGCTTTGATCTTCTCCCTACAGCAGGCAAGTTTAACTGTCTGAAGCTCTAAATCCATCATTCTCTACAAGATGCATTTTTATTGATCATAGCTGGATGTACATGTTCAACAGCAACGACCCTGATCAGTGGTTTTAAAAAATAATGTATCTCAGAATAATCAGTATAGAAATATCCAATTTCCTTAATCCTTTACAGAAAAGGGAGAAATATATCTCATTAGAAAAATACTTTGTCTTGAGGTGGGGGGAAGCATCCAAGACAGTAGCTAAGACATTGGTATTAAGGTCTTTATTGTACACAGCACATGTAGACACTGTGCTTTGGAAACAAGAGAAAGGAAAGGGACAGGAGACTCAAAATACAGAGTGTTTTGTTCATTTGTGACATTTTAATTTCCACTCAGAACTCACCCTTTTGCAAGATTTTTAAATTTGAATTCCCTCTCTCTAAGTCCACTCCTCATAACTTTTGGACAAATTGGCCGTTTTGACTCAAGTTGCATTTGGAGGCTGCGTAGGTCTCAAACACACAGTGCTACAGCAGGTACCAATCATAAAGCACACACCTACCAATGCCCCATCGAGCAGCCAGCTCACCCCCACCTTGAAGGGACTGTCACTGAAGAAACCTATCAGACACCATGGAACCCAACCACAGCATCTAAGCACACCAGGAAACAGGGTGCCCTAGTTCTGCTGTTCACACTGTACTTGTTTTTCTTTTTATAATTATGTCTTAATCATTCTTTATGCTCAAATAATCATAACATATTTACAACTAGACTCTATTTTAATTTTTGTCTTCAGATCACTTTCTATGTGGCCTCATACTGCCATTTCCAGCCCAGATCCTATCAAAGCCAATTTGGATTTCTTTTCTCAGCCACAACTTTGCAAGGTATTTTTGTCAAATGATTTACTCAAGTTCAGATGTTACAAATAGACCTGCTGGCATAAAGAGGCAGAACAGCAACTCTGGATCTGACCCAGTGTGGATTGTGTTTCTCACTGTTGTATTGCTCTGTTAACAAAACTTCATTTGTGTAGCACAGCTCCATAACCGAACAGTTGTAGCACTTGCCTGCTCACTCCACTTGTGCTGCTCACTTTTAGTACAGATGAATACTGGCCAGTAATTACAAGCATAATTTTTCCAAAACCAATTAGCTTTCTTCTTTGTGGCTGTTGTTGTTTTTAATTTTCTGATCTTAATTTGCCCCCACCTGCCATGGTTTTTCCAAACTACTTGTAAATATTTGGAAAAAAGCATTACTTTTGCATTGTTCTTAAGAGAAATTTCACCTAGGCTTGCTCATTTACATACATTCATGTTTTATGAGTTTTCTTCTCCTCACTTTTAATCAAACACCTGTTTTCACAAAGCCTTCACTTCTTCCTAATTGTCAGTCCCTATTATTTTTAGGACTCATTCCTTTTCTTCAGAAAAGTGGTTCTATGGCTCATCCATTTTAAAATCATAATAATTAACTTCATCTCCATCCTCATTTGCTAATGGGTCTATTTTCTCTCCATTATTTCCTCTTCCCCCATTGTAGTCTCTCTTGTTTCTCTTATCCCCTTTGGCTACATTTAACTCATTCTGTCTTAAGCTAGTGAAAGGGAGATCTTCAAAACATAGTGCTCAGATCTTACACATTATTTAGTATTTTCAAAGTTTTTTACAGACATCAGCTCAATAACTTTCATTACATGCCAGTGAGGTAGAGAATTACTATTAACAGCTTTATTTTGACAAGGAAAGTGAAGGGGAGATACCTGGAAAATCAATGCTGCCTGCAGAGAGGCTGCTTCAAGGCCCAAAAACCTCATCTGTGAGCTCAGGCAAGTACAAATCTAAGCCTGCTACTAGGCACAACATCACCATCATCGTCAAAGTCAGAAAGCTGAGCTGTTGTTTCTTTATTCATGTGTCTGACAAACATCTTTCTCTTTGATAGCCATCATTCTTAGGAAAAAAATTTCAAAACAATATGCTCAAGGTTCTTGAGTTAAGATTTAACTAGGGGCATATCAGGGATGTATATTCTCATATAAATACAGTAGCCTAAGCTTCCTGCAATCTTCTTTAGTTACATTATACCCAAGCAGCGCTATACAGGATTCTCAAAATGTTTCTTAGTTGGTTGCCCATGGATCACTAGTGGGCTACAAGGCATGAGACAGTGGTAGATCAAACAACTGCACATTTTCTGAGGAAGACTGTCAGTGTAAGTGGGGGAAAATCATGTTCCAGTGAGCAAACAAAGAGAAGGAGGTGAAATCAAATTAATCAGATTAATGAATAATCAAAGCCTATCTTAATTTTTAGCTGGTTTGCAAATAAAAAGCATGGTGGTTAGAAGCACAACACAGCCTGAGGGTACTTTTTCATAATCCTAAACAGTAGTTAAACACTGTTTTGTGTTTCTGAAAATCCAAAAAGTCTTAGCTGGTTTCAGCAACATCTTCATCACCCTTACTCATCACCACACAACATTGGTAGTCCCACAGCTTATTGTAATCCTAGCTCATACACTGGCTGATCCTCTGAGAAATCTTCTCCCTTTCCACTTTTGTCCCTCCATGCCCACCATACTTCTCTCTCACAGGCAGGGTATGCTCCCATGCATCCAGGGGCTTCCAGAGGGCAAGTGAAAACCAGTGCTATGCTGCAATTTACAAGGCTGGCAGGCAGAGGAGGAATAGAGCTGTGATTTCCCTCTCTCCTGAGGGACTTCTGCAGGGGAAGAAAGTGAGGGTTTAGTTCCTCTACCTCCAGCATGTTTTCCAAAAAAAGGTCTAAGTTCCTGGATCTTCATTTGTATGTGTGTGCAGAGGGGAAGGCAGGGGAAGTATTCATCCCCTAAAAAACAGCTTAATCAAGTTCTGCTGAGCCAGAGAGCCTAAGCACACAGACTGCTTAGCACTCTCAAATTGTGCTGGCCAAGTACACAGTTCAGATGTGGATGGAGGTCTCTTTCCAAGAGCTGAAAGCTTGCATTTGTGTGTCCAGTTCAAGTTTTCTCACAAATTTGAACAAAAAGCTTGTAAAGTTCAGCATCTTCCAAATTGCCCCATATAAGTCCCTACTGAAACCATATCCAAATGGCTTCCCTCCCACCATACTTTCCACAGAAATGACCTAAACTTTGTCAGGTTCACATGTCCCTAGAGATGATCTCATTTCACTGCTTCAAAAGAGCTTTGGTCTGCACAGCCTGTAGCAGCAAATTTACACTTCAAAAAGCAGACAGCTTTTTCCACATCTTATTCACTTAATGGGTGAGAATGTAAAATTAGTTCCGTTGCTGATGAGGACCTTGAGCCAAATGAAAAGTGTTCATTTGTCAGCACAGACTTACAGCCTGAAACATGATTATATAGCTAATCCAATAATGGGGTTTGATGCTGAGCATTTATTTATATACAGTATGTCTTGCTATCTGTTGATAATCAGGCTGTTCAATTTACTTTTTTGTACCAATAGACAGAGTAACATCTACCAGACATATTACATTTGTGTGTCAATATGCAAACACACACAAAACCTTTCTGACCAAAATACTCTTTGCCTATTTGCCTTGAATTTGAGTTTTTTGTAATTTAAAATATTAGTAGCAAATTAATAATTTTAGACTACGATCTTCTCGATACCTTAGAAGTCTTAATAAATTAACATTTAAAACAGAAATTTTGTTTCCTTATCTTCAACACCGTATGAATAATTATCTTTTTTTTTTTTTTTCCTGATGTGAATACTAAAACCTAATTATCTCAGGTATAAATCTGTATACATTGGATGGTCCCTTCCTAAAGCATTCTATGTCCAATCATCAGGTGGACTTTGCTAACTGTGCAAACACCACAATTTGATGGCTGTTTAATCTTTTATAGAACAGAAAGTAAGTATAACCTGTTAATGTTAATATCAGACATCATTCCTATATGAGGTGCAATAAATTCAAAACAGAGAATCAGAAAGATGGTCGTTTGTTTTTTTTTTAACTTGACTAGTTTCTGTCACTACCTTATACTGCAATGGTGTGGATGACTGTAAATATCTAACCCTGAATTACTGTGGCAAGTTTACTCTTCATTTAAATGAAAATAAAATCTAAATATGTAAAAGGGGGAGGCATTTTAATAGCTATTATATATATATGACACAGTGTAACATTCACCAGATATTTTTTTAGAAGCCTGGTAAGGTAAAACCACTCCAGTATTAAACTAGGAGATAATTGCAAACGTGGGACACACCTGCACACAATCCTGCAACACTACACAAGATAATTTTTGTGGTAAAGGTGCCTGCAGAAACACCCAGGAAGGTCGGGTGTAATCTCCTTTACATTTGGCAGTCAGAAGTCTTCTAGAAGTAAAGGTATTAAGTAAAATTTACCTCCAAGGATGCTGCAAATGAAGGGTGCCGGTGAGCCACAAATGATGTATGAGGCAAAGTAGAGCAGGATGGATCAGGCCTTTCTGTGTGCTTTTGTTTATCTGAAATTCACTCTACAATAAATACTTCTATATTGCTGTAACATGATGTTTTATTGGGCTTCACTAGTTTACTAAAAACAGCAGGCTGGTAATAGCACTGCTTGTGGTTTTGCCTGTAATTCATTTGTGCATGGTAATGCTCAGGGAGAGATATGATACAAGATAATAAGGCAAATTAAAAAAACAACTAAACTCAGTACTTTATATTAGGACCACGTTCAGACAGGCTGATCCTTTGGATAGTTTTATTTTTTTTGTTTTACCTCAGCAAGGTAATTCATTAGGTATTCGCTTGGGTAAAAAATAAATGAATATAGCATACATTACATCCTCACTTTGGTTGCAGAAACAAATCTTTCCTGTACCCGCCAATGCAATCTTCAGAGTTTTCCTTATATAAAACACCTCAAGAAAAATGCACCTCACTAAGATTTACACTTTATTACTCTAATGATTCTACAAACACTGCCACAATGTGATGAAAGGCAAAGCGGTCCTGATCTGATTGAGAGCTAATAAAAATCAGTACTGAAAACTGAAAATAGCACCCTTATCATCTTTCTTTCATTTAGACCTGATTACTAGGGGATTATAATGCAATCACAGCTATGTGTGAGAGGTAGCTATGGGAACCAGTTTTAACTGTTTATCTAGCCAAAGATCTTAATTTAAGTTTGAACACTCTGATTCATTTATATGTAAGACACCAAGGAGACAAAATGCAGAAGAAACAGATGCTCACTTGTTCTTTCCATTTAACTTCATAAGCTACCAGCCAATTTTTCTTTCAGGGACAAAATTAATTTCTGATGACAATGTGAGCAAGTAATAAACTAGGAGTTCCTGTCCTGGGAAACTTGTTAAGGCCACGTAACATTCTGGAATTATTTTGAAAAAAAACAATTTGCTCTTAGACTTGCAGGGACATCTGTAACTGAGTTTTCTTTGTCCCTGTGCTGTAACTCATTTCTGGGGGCTTTATGACACCTTTTCCAGAGGTTGACTTGAGAAAGTTCAAAAGGAAACATATTGCCCATTATTTCTTTACTGTGAGGTATTTTCCTTTTTTTTTTTTTGGACTGCTCTTTCCACCCTTTGCCTCCCCCCCCCAAATTCACAAATCATGCAAACCTGAACCCACTTGCTTTGCTACTTCTACGCAGCCAGAAAGTAACCACTTTCTGGCCAGAATACCTAACAAAGGTAATCAAAATTTATCTGAGAAAACCTGTCAGAGATTTTGAGGCAGCTTAATATCTGAACACATCTGACAGAGTGAAAAAGTTGATTGTGCATTTAGATGGAAGAAGTTCTGTGCATTCATCCTGTTAACTCTGTTAAGCTACCACCATTAGTGGAGGAAAAGGTGCCAAACTAAGGGGAGGAGAGACAAAGAGAGGGAGAGCCACTTTAAAAGCTTACATTTTTGGTATGGGTTGAATGAACATGCTCCTGTATCATTTACTTAATCAAAATGTTCTCTAACTTTCATTATCTTTGTCTATGCTGTCTCTTCATTTCGTTATTTATTTCACATGTGCAGCTCTTTACTCTGGTAACAGTTTTCTGTCATTTGGTTGCTCACTGGGGTTTTATCCTCACCTGGAAGTCCCTCCACAACTCAGGTTTTCTCTTAGGTAAACTCCTCCAATCTAATGTCTGTCCATTAAAACATTTGCTTAACATTCATTTGCAGCTTATGTGCTTCACATGAACATTCCCTCTCTCGCCGTTGTTTTGAAGAAAGTTTAAAGTAAGTTGCAAAATGTTTCTTTTTCATCTAAACAGAGTAAGAAAGGAAGAGAAGAGCCTGATGGTTTAACTCTTTCAAATTTTAAACGAAATTCAAAACACTGTTGGAACACATCTGTTAGAGAAAGCACCAGATCACCTGCATTTTAAGAGTGACTCTCCTTCCCTAACTCTTTCCTTGATAACAGCTTGAACAAACAGCACCTTTAAACCATATCAATCCCAGGCAATTTTCAACCATCTAGTTATTATTTCCCTTGGTACTGACATGCAGCTACCTCTAGACTGAAGCTTCTCAGTTATGTGCAGCCCACCATACAGCATCACTGTTCACAAGGTGTGATTAAAACTATTCAGCTGAAATTATACAACAAGGTGAATTTTAAACACGTAGTTCAAACTGAAGCTTGGCCTGCATACTGCAAGAAGCAACACAAACTCTTGATTCAAAGTTTAAAATATAAACTATAAAATTAAAGTGCAGAGAGGAAAGACTATGATCTCAATGAAAATTATAAACTTCACGATGGTTCTGTTTGTATTTCTGTAGCAGAACCACACCAGCACACTGCCCAAGTGCACAGTACACAGCCTGACTCTGTGACTGTAGAGAAGAACCTGCCATTGGTTCAGCTGTTTTCTGCTGCTCTCAGCAGTTAGTTCTCAGTGATCAAGTTGATACTTCAAGACAAGTCCACCCAAGTGTGGTGGCATGGTCATCAGCTTATCACCAATACGGGAGTCACTGGCAAACACTGCTGCAAATTTCTTATTGGTGGAACTCAAAAAACATTTCAGTTAATTGCTTTAACTGTGATTTGTTTTCATACCATCCTTGCCACACAGCTTTGAAAGCTTGTGTACCAAGGCCATACAGCTGAAAACAGAAGATGTTTCAGGAACACAAAATAAGGAAAGTTTACATGATTTTGGGGAAAGAATCAAAACCACAACATTTTGCAAATCAGATTAGTGCTTGGGAGAGATGAGTCAGTACTCTGACACACTCTTGCACTGGCAAACTGGAGCTGTAGCCCAAACACAGAATCATAGAATCATTAGGGTTGGAACAGACCTCCAAGATCATCTATCCAATTCCACCAGGCCCACTAAACCATTTTTTTAACATCTCCAGGGATGGTGACGCACTACTTTTGATGTATGCTGGGATGCTGTTGGCCTTCCTGGCCACCTGGGCAAACTGGGGGCCCATGTTCAGCTGGCTGACAATCAGCACCCCCAGATCTTTTTCCAACAAGTAGTTCTCCAGCCACTCTTCCCCAAGCCTGTAGTGCTGCACAGGGTTGCTGTGACTGAAGTGCAGGACCCAGCACTTAGTCTTGTTAGATCACATACAAGTGTATGCAAACTTGCTGAAGGTGCACTCAATCTCCTCATCAAGATCACTGATAAAGATGTTAAACATGACAGCAGCCTTCTAAGGGGGGCTGATGAAATTTCCTCATATGGAACTGTGCAAGTTTGGGACATATCAGCTACTGAGGCAAATTTAATTAAAAAAAGAAGGCAAGGATATAAAAGAAGGATTCTGTCAGGAAGATGTGGGTGGGGAAGTTTGGCTGGTTATTTGTGGAGTTCTGTGACATCTGAAAATTCATGTTGGCCTGCTGGGAAGCACAACAGTCACCTTGGGAAAGAAGAGAATAGTTTTCTGCAGTGCAGTATAAGAGAGAAGTGGCTAGGGTAGTTCTACATTTTATATAATATTAATCCTCCACAAACAAATTAATCAACATTTAATTAATATGGTAACTGTCCTTACACAGATTAAAAAATTCCTAAACCAATAATGCAGCCATTGTACTTTGAAAATTTGCCAGATTTTCAAGGTGTTTGATTTTGTGCTTTTATGCTGAAAATGCATTTTATTTTGAAACTAGAGATAGTTGTCCCATCAGACCCCTGGGTCAGTGTCCTGATCCCAGAGGTGATTGGTGGACAGAGCCTATAAAATGAAGTGAAATCCGAAATTCAGCCCTTCTACTCCTGTCTCTCAGAAGACAGAGAGCTCTGCCCCTTCTGGGTAGGGGGGAAGGCCTGGCCACTGCAGCCTGCCACCCGCCCCTGACAGGCACAGTGAAGCCGCTGCTTCCTTGGAGGGGCAGGGCATGGCTGCAGAGCAGCTGCTGTGGTTCAGCTACAGCTCCCCCTTCCCCAGAGACTGGAACGCAGAGTGAACTGAGGCCTTGAACTACAGCCACTGCTCCCAGATAGTGCTCATCTAGCTGCCACCAAAACCACTCCACTGCTTGAAGCATGGAGTGAGATTTGAACATGGTCAGACTGGCTCTCAAGCGCTGCAACCAGTCATGGTCCCAGTTCTGCCCAGCAGCGAGACACTAAAGCACAGAGCTGCCTGCCACAGTCCACTGTCTTTGACAGTGGTGAACTCTCAACCCTTTCCCTCCTTTGGACCTGCGACTACTTGGGAGAAGGAGGGAGAGGAATAAGAGAGCAGGCCCTGTTTACCACAACAGGCATTGCCCCATGTGACCAGAGCCATGGGGCTGACACAAGTGCTGTATCTCAGCTCTGCCACTAACAGAATGGAAGAATTTAAGATGAGCAAGAGAGAGACAGCTCCTAAGGTGGGCTTGTGAAGGTTCCTACTGCTTGGCCTAAAGTTTTGTGCTAAAAAGGGCAGATGGGACTGATCTCTTAAACCTTTGGCAAACAGAAAGAGTCTGGGGTTCTGAAGTGTTTGTTCCAGCATCTGAGATGTTGTTGCAGCCTCAAAGATCATCAAGGACCTGCTGGCCATAATCACACTGTGAAGAACTCCCAAGATAAGAAGAGTTAGAAGCAAGTCTGAGATGTACAGGGGTAGCTGGTGTCTGCAAGAGGACTGGAAAAGGACAAGCACCGTGACATAAGAAGGCCTCAGTAGCCCTACTGAGCTATTGTATGGAGAAGATGGCTGAATTTCCCCTCTGATTAGAGTGCATTTTTTTCCAGAGCTCTCATTTGAAGCCAAAACCCAATGCATTATCTGTCTCCCATTTCTCTCAGAGGGTGTGTAATGGCATTATGATATAGTTTCTGTTTTACTTTTTTTGGTTCTTTTACTTATTTGGGGATTTTTCCTTTGCTTCTTGGTTGTGGGTTCAATAAATTCTTTCTTTTTAACAAAGTGTCTTCACTGCTTGTTGAATTCTTAGCAAGAGCTGGTTGGTGTGCCTGAATCACAGGCACCAACCCAGAACTGATCTAGACCTTTATCTGAACCCAGGACAGTAGCTTAGTCATAAAGTACAAATATTGGGAAAATTAAGCATTTCAGTCTAATTTATCAGTTACTCATTGCCTCTGGAAACTGCCTCAATAAGAGTAGTTGAAGGTGGGGAAATGCATGAAGAGGTGGTAAAGAAATGGGCCAGGGCAATGGGATGGGCAAACCTGTTCCACAGAAGCACGGCTGACACTTCATTTCCTGCAAAGGTCTGAGATTCTAACAACACAGTGCCAAATTTCTTAGACACAGGATTTTAAAATTTGTAACAGTCTAATGATGTACTATTAAAAACTGGCAGATCAGAAAGACATTAGCAGAACAATGAAAAACTTGGCATCTAAATAGCTCTATAACGTATTTCCAAAACCAAACTGGTATTTTCCACTCTTCCACAAAACTCAATATAAAATAATATATAACACATTTATGCAGAAAATCTTATATAACCTGTCTTCATTCAATGAAGTTGTAAATCTGGGGGTTGGATATCTGAAATGCAATTCTGATTAAGTGGGAATACCACAGCTGGGCTCAAATCAACTGAGTCTAAGAAAAAGACTACACATGCCTCTCAGAAACCATCAACACCAACTTGACCTGTGACACTGCCTTTATGCATTTGCCTACTACCCATTGAGCCCATAAGGCCAGAGGACAACGAGCTTATTTAGAGTGGGAGATGTCAAAAGCAGGATGCTTGTGCTCTGGCCTAGTTCAGTGTTCTACAGATTGTAAACACCATATTCCTACCATAGCATAAGCAACATGAGCTACCCCAACAGTACATTAGGGTGCAACTCAACAACAAACATAGAAACATTTAACTCAAAAAATCTGTGCAAAAAGCATTTTTGAGCTATATGAAAGCCCTGTCAATAATATCTGAGCTTTCAGCAAGATAATCTCAGGATGAGTTACCTCTGTTCATGGAAGGTGACAATCTTTGTAAGACCAACAAGTCAGCAAATGCTCCTCCTTTCTGTGATGCCTTGGTAGAAACCAGATCTTTATGGTGCATAAAAACTCTTAAATCCATGAAACCCAGAAATCTCAAGGACTACAAAATAAATCCACTCCTGTGCAGTGCTACACAGGAAATTCAAGTGCAAGGGAAAGCAGCCTCTACCCAACATACCGCCACCAGCAGAAGAATGTGACTTCAGAGGAGGAACTTAACTGGTTCCTACTGGGGTCATCCATAAACTGACTTTGCATTACAGAAACCAACCACGCTCTACTGAGCGTGGATGTACTTCTATTGGCCTTGCTATGGTACCATCAGCTGTGGTGGGCAGCCTGCTGGATGTCCTGTGTGGGCAGGTCACCCTTCAGCCTGAGACCAGCAGAAACATGGAAAGTGTGATTTTCTTCTCCCAAGGAGCTCACAGGAAGTCCAACAGTACTGTTAAAGTCCCTTCCTTTGAGAGAAATTAGTAAAAACTACCCTAATGCTACTCACCTCTCCCCTGACTTGTGAAGTCAGAAAAACCCATAAACAACAAATACATTAAATAAGCAGCAAGTATAAATAAAATTGAATGTTTTTCAATGTCTCCTGCATCTGGCAGGACTACTAGTTAGTACACATGATATTGTCTGTACCTCTGTAACAGGAACTTGACTACTAAGAGCTGAGAATCAAACCATATGGGCCATATGCAGCCTTCAGAGATAACTATTCTGGTAACATCAGGAAAACAGAGAACTGGGCCTGGAACCAGCATAGCTCCTATAATGGCATCTTACAGCCTGCTACTATCATCTGTTGCCAATCTGATAAACATGTGGCAACAGAAAGAAAAAGATATAAACCTTGGGCCTGAGAGCCCCTCCAAGCACAGCAGCACTGTGCCCAAGGGCATCGCAACGGTGGTAGCAGAGCATGCAGTGAAATGCAGGTCACAGCATCTTTTCCAGCTCTACCTGCCTCTGTGACACAGAGACTGTATGGGCTCGCATCCTGATTTGAATTTCTGACCAGGACAGTCCCTTACAGCAATGTGCCAACTTGGTTGTAGCCAACTAGTTTTTTAGATTTAACCATATTATCCAGTGATCACAAAAGCAAAATCCCTGCCTTTTCACAGTAGGGATCTGTCCATCACCCAGGTGAAAGCTAACAACCTGAGAGCAACTGTTCCTAACTCATGAAAGCTTGGTTGTTCTAGCCAGATGAAAGGCACCAAGCCTGAGACAAACATTTTGTCAACCCTCATGGGGTATCCTGAAGAGCCATTTCCAATCCTGTAACCACTCTGTGATTAAATAGTAGCTTCAGTTCTCTGATGTTGCAATCCAGCACCTTTTACAGGCATTAAATTCCCTCTAAATTAATTCTAAGAAAAAAAAAGTATTCTGCTCAGTTATTTCTATTGACCAGTTACTTTACATGAATCTGGTAACTAGTTTCCTGCTACAGAGATTACATCTTGAATACTTAATGCCAATTTGGAAATTTCTAAGACAAACCAAACATAGATATAAAATATAACACACAGAGTTTAGCTAAGTGCACAACATTAATGCAGGGCATGATTGGAAAAACAGCAAGTAAATTGGAGTAGGAGAGCAGATTCACTGGATGTCTCTCAGGGTTAGTACACGCTATAACCAGTCATTTGGGCATTTCTGGTTGTGAAAATACTTTCTTTTTAGCATTAATATCTCAGAGTTCAGCAATACATGGAAAAAATCAAAACTTTAAAATTAAGGACAGAGTGCAGCCAAAGGATAGCCTTTAACAACCATTTCAAAATGAAATCTAAATATGCTTACATATTAGATAAATGTTGGCTTTCAAGGAAGATTTATAACACTTTAATTTCGTCCTGGACTAGGATATATGAAAATGTTTTGAATTTCCCTAACTGTCTAGAATTCTCTGCTAAACTAACAATCTTAAACTTCTATTCATATAATAGAAGCTATTTTTTCCCTGAAGTAATTTAGAAATTTTTTTTTCCACTGGACGTGCAGTATGATTTCACTAATAGGACTATACAACAACTATTCTTCTCATATTCTCATTAGCTATTGATAATTCAATTGCCCTGTTTTTTGACACATGGATTCCAGGATCTACATTTTTTTATGTCATTTTTTTCACCTCACTCATTACCAAAAACTCAGCAAAGCTAGTGGGTTACTTACAGGTACAACATCATCTCACTGCCATAAGCCCCCTCAGCCTCCAACATCTAAGTTCTGTAGCAGTTTTTCTTACACACACACATGCATACAGCTCTTGTAAAACAGAGAATTTAAGGCTGGCCTTAACTTTCCCCAGCTAAAGATATTGCCAGGTGAGCTAGGAGACCCACTGAGTAGTCTGCATGCAATGACACAGGGAACATGTGCATAAATGGACTCCCTGCAACAGAGGAGGAAAATGCGGTCCTGAAGCTGAGACTTGTCAACACATGAGAACAGCAGACTGGTGCCCATTCTCAAGATATGCAAGGCATCCCTCCATCTACATTTTGTCCTTCTTACAAGTAAAAAGAATTAAAAAAAACCCTGTAACGGGCTAAATCAATCAACGATTCTTAACAAGAAAATAAAATCTATTGATAAATGCCTCTTGACACTATACCTTCAGGCTGGCACAATCCGTTCTCACTGCTTGTCCTGCTGATGCTGTGACTGGCTCCATCTCATGCGTAGCCCAGCCAACTGCTGTGTCAGATTTCATGCAGCAGCTGGCAGTGCCCCATCTTCCCGTGCTGTCCCAGAGGTCCTCGGAGACCTGAAAACACAGTGGTAGTGGTTCCTCCCCAGGCAGGACTGCTTGGACACTGGTTCCTTGGGTACAGCACCAGCAGCTTAACATACAATCCCTCTTGAGGAAAATATAGACACAGGCTTGTGGGTGCAGCCCACAGGGAACACAGGCACCTGTGATGACAACCTGTTTACCCACATAGACTTACAGTACTAATTTGTGAGCAACAGACAGAACCAGGGCTGTCAGCCAACCAGTAATATTTTGTAGAGCTGATGCCATATGTCATATATCAAAGGTCTTATTTCAGCAAAACACATGGCTTAATGCTAAGCCCAAGGGTGTCTCAGTAAAGCCAGGTGCACCTCTCATGGTTTTCTAGACAGCTACCTGAAGAGCTACATAAAGAGGGTTTTAGTTACTTTACTAGATTTTTTTCTTATATTAGTCTTAATTTTCAGTCCCTGTATTTAAAGTTGAAGAACATTATATGAAAAAGCAAAAGATAATTTAAGTAGAATTAATAGCAAAAAGAAACCAGGTTCTTTGATTTACAGTACTGAGACCAGTCCTATTCAATCTATTCATTAATGACTTGGATGAGGGATTAGGGTACACTGTCAGCAAGTTTGCTGATGACACGTAGCTGGATGGTGTCACTGACACCCCAGCAGACTGTGCTGCCATTCAGCGAGACCTGGACACACTAGAGAGCTGAGCAGAGAGAAATTTAATGAGGCATAACAAGGGTAAGTATATCTAGGCAAGAACAACCCCAGGTACCAGCATAGGTTGGAGACTGACCTGTTGGAGAGCAGTGTAGGAGAAAGGGACCTGTGGGTCCTAGTGGACAGCAGGATGACTGTGAACTAGCAATGTGCTCTTCTGGCCAAGGGGGCCAACAGCATCCGGGGGGGGGTGTGGGGTGTGGTGTGTGTGGTTAGCAGATCAAGGGAGGTTCTTCTCCCCCTCTACTCTCTACTCTGCACTGGTGAGACCGCATCTGGAGTATAGTGTCCAGTTCTGGGCCCTTCAGGTCAAGAAGGTCACAGAGCTGCTGGAGGCTGTACAGCTTAGAGCAATGAAGACAATGAAGGGAGTGGAACACCTCCCTTCTGAGGAAAGGCTGAAGGAGCTGTGTTTCTTTTGCTTGGAGAAGAGGAGGCTGAGGGGTGATATCATGAATGTCTATAAATATGTGAGGGGTGGGTGTCAGGAGGATGGAGCCAGGCCCTTCTCAAGGTCATCTGGTGATAGGACAAGGGGCGATAGATGCAAGTTGGAACACAGGAGGTTCCATATAAGTATCAGAAGAAACTTCTCACTGAGGGTAATGGAGCATTGAAATAGGCTGCCCAGGGGGGTTGTAGAGTCTCCTTCTCTGGAAACTTTCAAAACCCACCTGGACATGTTCCTGTGTGACTTGATCTAGGTGATCCTGCTGTGGCAAGGGAATTGGACTAGATGATCTTTCGAGGTCCCTTCCGATCCCTAATGATTCTATGATTTAACTGTAATTAAAAATTAGAGAGGAACTTGAATGTCAAAGAAAGTGGCCCACTGAATACAGGGCCTTTAAGCAAGTCCAAAAATGAAGGCTGCACTCTGCAACTGAAACCTTACGCGACACTTTTGTCTGGTCTAGCTTCTACATAGCTAGTGTATGTCAATACAGGAGGAGAACACATAAAAAAACTGAGAGATTAGAAACAGCAAGTGAACCTGTTCAGCAAACAGGTATGAAACTGGAGAGACACCCTCTCCTCACAAAAGCAGAGCCTACAGATACAGCTTTAAATAGGTCAGTGACTATTTCAAATAGCTGAAAATCCATTTGGCTTCTGCAGACTGACAGGTGATTTCACACTGCAACTCCTCATCAGGCAGTAGTATGCAAAAATCCCTTTAACATGGCTGCCCAGGAAGAGCAGCTTTCACAACTTGGCAGCTGGACGTGGAGATAAACATGTGAATATAGGTACTAACGTATCTGCTGGAACAGATAATTGAACAACAAATGAGGAAGATGCCAAGGAGATACTTGATTTCTTTGGGTAGTTGAGACTCGCAGTTTATCACCATACTTCAAGTGAAACATCAATGGGATTTGGTTGTTTTGTGAATTTTTAGGGAAAATTGATAATGTCAGCAGTCAGGTATTTCCTGTTATCACTGTCTTGGTTCCAAACACATCTAATAATTCAGACCTGATGGGTTCCTTACGATCATTTTGCGACAATGTCTGGGATAACAGGAAATGATTGCAAAAGAAGGCAGCTGAGAAGAGGCTGTCCTAGGCCTTGGCACTAATCTTCTGAACAACTGCAGATATGGTGCTGCCCTTTGTATTCCCTAGGCTGTTGAGGGTCGTGACTATCCATCCTGTGGTGGCCTGTTTCCTGGATGCAGGAACCTGCTCATGTCAGCCCGTGCTTTCTCTCCAGCATCAAGGAGGGGTTCCTCAGCCTTTGAAAGACTGAAGTGAATACCTCATTAGGCCTTGATTATCCTCAAGCAATTGCTTAGATTTCTGCCCTATTACCAATCTGCCTTTTTTAGCAGAGGTCGTGGAGTGGGCAGTGGCTGTCTTGTCTTCGTTATAATGCATCATTTGAAACTTTTCAATTAAGCTTCAGATCAGGCCACAGTACTGAGACTGCTTTAACGAGGGTGAGTAATGACCTTGTGCTGCACGTGATTTCTGGCACACCATCAGTTTTAATTCTTCTTGATCTTACTGTAACCCTTTGATACTTTGGATCAAGGGTTCTCCTGAAATGCTTTAAGCACATTGTAGGACTTTCAGAGAATGTTCTGACATGGTTTCCATCCTACTTGTCTCAACATAACCAGACTGTCACCTGTAAGTTTTCCATATAAATTCAAATTGCCAAAGATTAAAAGGGAGATGAAAATCTGGCCTGTATGCAGAACCGGCAATATCTGGTGTGAGTCCCCCGAGTGAACAAATCTAAGGAGGATTCTGCTATGAGTGTAAGGTAACCCCTTTGATGTGCCATGCCGAAGTTCAGCAGTACTATAATTAGAACAGAAAGCTACTTTATGCTGGAGTAGTGAATTTACTAAGAAGTATGGAGAGACTTCCAAAAATGTAGTTAATATGCACCTTTACATTACACATAAGTCAAACTAAAATTCTGTGATGTAAACCACAGTGTAGACCCCCATCCGGTAAAGACTGTGATAGAAATCACATTGACATCAGCAGGATAAAGATTGACCTTTACATTAAGGAATATTTGGACCCAGATCCAAACACAAGCCTTGTAACTAGAACCAATTTTTAAACAGGCTGTGAGTGGATGAAGCAGACCAACCTTGGCAGTTTCAAGGTGCTTTCCCAGGTTTTGGAGTTTTCTGAGCCTGAATTTCCTTCTCTAGTGAGAAGAAATAGCATCTAGCCTTAAAATTAATCTCTGTAAGAGTTTCCCAGAAGTCTCTTGACTTATCCAAGGCTTGTGGGCTCTCAACAGTTTATGCAAGACTTCCATGAGCATGAGGCAGTGAAACAGATACAGATTTAGTCATCACAAATTACATAATGCTTCCATAGTTTTTAGATATGAATGTTTCACAGTGTCTGGATGCACAAATTTTCAAAACACAGAGTTTTTTGCAACAGAAGCAACCAGTTCCAATAAACAGTGGAAGATCAAGCATCAGATGCACTGAGGAGACAGACACAGCATCCACAAGATGCATGAGGAGCAGTGAGAATGAGATTGCAGCCTGTGTCTTCCAGGCAGGTATGTGGGAACCATGCCATTTGGCCCATAGCCCTGTTCTGTCCAGCTGACAAAGGGACTACATTTACTGAGCTTGCCAAAGGGGTGTAAATTTTCAGGTAGCTGTTCTTGTCTATAGCCTCCCCTCCAGGCATCCCAAAAGCTCCTCTCCCAGTTCACAGGACACACCAGAGCTCTGCTCTACTGCCCCTGATCGGACTGATTTACAGGCTGACAGTCTCAGAAGCTGCCTACTAACAGCAAAGCAATGAGATGTTTAACAGTTCTCCTGCTATAGTTTAGATATTGTCACCCCTAAGCAATGGGCTGAACTACTTAAAAGTAATAACTCTTCATAACTTTATTTTTAAGTTCTTCTTACATGCAGCATGAAATGCAGGGGTTATCTGGAAGGGTAGCACAGAAATCCATGTGTTTTTCTGCAGTTGGGTGGAACTACCAGAGAACTGAACAAAGCTTTCAAACTTGCTATTAATCACTTGATATATGCAGAGGGTGATCTTTATTGATATGCCTCTAGACAACAACTGAAATGACTTGTCTTTCATTATACTCTTTATTGGAGTACTGTTTTCATTGGTCTTGTGTGGTGGCTTCAATGAACAAAGATATTTCCCATATCAAGCTGATTGGATTGAATATAGTTTTGTGTGTTGGTTCTTTTTACCCTGGAATGTAGCGGGTAGAAAACACCCTCATGTTGTCTCAAAGGAGACCAGATCAATGGTACTATTGGGAGGCAGAGAAAAGATGGAACTCAGTGGATTTCACTGTAGACAAAATTATCATCACTATGTTGGGATTGACTTCTTTGTTAACCCACCACTGTCACAGCTATATTAGCATGAAAAAAGGCAGGGGTCACTTAGCTAAACCCTATTTACTGAGGGTAAAAATGGAGGAAACACAACTTCCAGGTCCTGCGAGTCTTGACAAATCTGCAAAATGCAAATTACTGTGTCCCTATCTCATGTCTTCTAGAAAGTGATTATAAAATTGGCCCTGTTATCACTGCACTTCAGAGTATGGCCATGCTGATGTATGACTCTAAAGCCAGCAGAGCTTGATCTATTAAACACATAAAGGGGTTTGTGTGTCATAGGAGCCTGGCCTAATCATGGGACAGAAACCACAACCTCCCAAATTTAAAACCTAGGTTTCTTTGGCTATTTGACCAACACTGCAGACCACATTTTAAATTTCACACTCCAACAGGAATACATAGCAATGCTTCTTTCATAGACGTTTCATTGATTAATAAGCCTGTCACTGAGAATGGAAATCGCTACACAGATGTTAAGCACTGCTAACTAACAAAAGACAATTGCAACGTTCTGGTGGAATCCAAAGAACTTCAGCAAAATTTATTAGTTTAATTTGCATACACATTCTGTCCAACAACAGTGATCAGGCTGATTAAAGTTATTTCAAATGTTTGTTATATTTCACGAGTGCATAAAAATTACAGTGAAAATTCTGTCTCACAAGACAGAATTGTGCTTGCTGAAAAATCTTTACTTTCTGAAATATATAGAGAGCACAAACAAATACTTCGCTAGTCAAATCTGCACATACCTCAGTGATATTTACTGCAATAACTGTGCACAGAAGGAACATTATTGATGAAGTACAGAAGAACGTTCTGCAGGAAAACTGCTAATGCCTTCTGTTTCAGCCGCATGCCCTCATTAAGGGCTCAGGCTTCTTGGCAAACTAGAGAACAGCTGTTTAAGGTATTTCTAGCTCAGTTTTTGTGATTAACTGTTGTTGCCATATCAATGTGATCACCTATGGATCACCTGAGACTTCACTGACATGAGGCTACGGGCACTGATTCTCAGAGGCCAAACTGTGGTTTTTCTCAAATAAAACAATCTGATCTATGTATTTCTAGATTGTATCAACCATTCTGTGTAGACTTTCTGCAGCAGAGTTATACATTAGAAACTAGGTCCTTAAACTTACATTTCTATGCCTTTGATCAGCTTTGTAGGCAACAACATTAACAACAACAACAAAAAAGCCAGTTGAGCGTGCTTAGCAATCTCCAACTATGGGACTTCCAGAGAAGAAGCCAGCTGAGTTTGCAAGCTAGAAGATTGGAGGCTGTGAGAATCTCAAGAACATAGGACACTTCTCTAACAGTGGCCTCCTCTGTGATGAAGCAAATAACTTTACCCACAGATCTTTCCCATTTCATTTTTCTGGACCAAGGCCACCTATTTATGTTGGTGTTGCATCCTCCAGCACACAATGAAGTTTGGCTTTGTGATGTCTGTCTTGCAGCTTTCTCTGTCTCTTCTGTTCTAATCAATCATTTGGAGATGGAGAAAGACACATCACTGTCAATTACATTGCTATGGAAATTATAAAGCAAAAAACCCACTCAAAACCAATAGGCATAACTTCCTGACATATTTGTATGTGCCCATTTTGCCAATTCATCCACTGTGAATTGCTGAAAGTGTCAGGTAGCTGAGAAACACATTGTTCTTGTGTTTATCAAGAACCACAGCTTTACCTTTAACAGAAGGTCACTAGCCTAAACTTTAAGAGCTCTCCTGACTCACTTGTAATCAAGATACCATCTACTTAAATAAGCACTTGTACTCCCAGTGACTTTAGGAGATGAATTACTGATCTTATTAACATAGTAAATACCCTTGAGGTATAGACCCACAGAATATTGCTTTCTGCTGGTACAGTAGCCATTTTCAGGAGAACCTTAGGAGTAATAATAAAAGATTTGCTTAGTCTGTATTTGCCAGAAAGTCCCATTTGCAGAAGTGGATTTTAAATCTTTTGACACTATTCATGGGAAACAGATAGTCAGCTATGATAATGTTCTTTCCAGCTCCTGTATATCAGCCTTACCACTGGGGTAAAGAGATTAGCAGATGGCATAGCTCAGTACCAAGCAGAGCAAGTTTTCCACTGACATGATGACTGGTAGAGTAACATAACCTGGATAGACAAAAAGTGGTTCTTACCTGCCAGCAGCTATGCAGCCTGCAGCATCCTTTGCACTGCTCTGTGTCCAGGAAGACATTAGGAGACAGAGAGGGGCAGGGAGCAATGTTGTGTGGGAGGCCTACAGCTATCAAGCAGATTCCATTTATTTATCACTGAACCATCATCTGGTCAACAGGAAAAGATGATAAAACTGTTGCCTCTGGGGCTCTGTTCTCATTGAGAATAATGAAAAGGTGAAGCTGGTTAAGATCAGTGCACAGGAGGCCCTACTGAAGTTAGGCACAGGTTGGACATGAATTACTGAGCATCATCTGGTATCACACATAAGCAGAATCAGTAAGAAACTAGGCAGGCCTTACAGTAAGGCATAGATTTAATTAAGAGTTGCACAGAGGGAGCAGACCTTAGCATTTTGGCACAAGGACATCCTATATTTGACAGTTACTTAAAGAGACAGGGAGTACTCTATTATTAAAAAATATATTACTCCTCAGTGTGTTTTAAAAATTACACAAGAAACAATAATGTATTGTATTACCTATTGTATTCAGAGCTGCCTGGTTATACCAGCACTGAGCAGCACAGGCTCTCTGCAGATATTTTGCACAAGGGCCTATTTAAATACATTGGCCCAAACTTGGTTCCAGAAGTACAACTCTGCTCAAGTCAGGGGGTTACACAAATCTAACTAAAGGCAGATGTTGATCCATATTAACTAAACTATTAAATTCATCAGTCTTACCCAACCATTTGACACCTTGTCCCATTTCCTATTATCTTGTTTCCCAAAAGTTTATTTAAATTCAGCTAGCTGACAAATTGTTATTGTTTTGATGTTGAGGGGATCTTTCAGTTATTTTGAAAGTTAAAGATTATCAGCAGTGCACTGTTCTAGCTGTTTCTCTCTTCAGTCAGTAGAAACAACAACAGCAACAACAAAACACCCAAGGAAAGAAGCTGAAACTAACCAGAGTTCAAATCTTGTTTCTTTTCACATGTGTTAACGAAACAACTAAATAATTTCCCAGCTCCTGACCTCATGGGACTGCGTTCAAAGAGCAGACATTGATGACCCCAGCCTCAGTCCAAGCAAATATATAACCACATTCTACAGATCAGTACAGCTTGAGCAGATAAACTCTCCTACCGGGAAGCTTAGCATAGGACATGCCCATTGCTATAATGGGCATATATGGAAAATAGAAAAATACATTCCTGAACACACCTGCATGAGTAATTAACCTCTGTTTTTCATTTACCTGAAAAAAACACTGCCCAATGTCATCAGTTGATCAGGTCGGAGATGAGATAAACTATTTAATTCAGTTAATGTGCTAATGGGATGAAACAAAAACAAAACAAGGAGGGTTCCTAAACCACTTACAAATTATAGGCAAAACCAAATACTAACTCAATTTTAGGAAAAACAGGACAACCCATTTAATTCACTCTAATCTATTATCCATCTTCTCTCTTTTCCCTTTTCCTATCCTCTGCTCTATGAGTTAGGTATCTAGTAACTGTAGTGATTTCTGTACATTCTGAGTATGGCATCTGGTAAATTTAGTAAACCAAATTTCTGCGCAGAGCTATGGTGTAAATCTCCTTAATTCAACCCAGGTGAATCCACAGACCTGGGTCACTCCCTTCTCTGATCAATCAGGATGTGATATTCACTCCACATTAAAATCCCAACACAAAGAATACAGAGATTAATTGCAAATTCTGAACACAGCTGGGGACAGTTGCCATCTCCCCATCTCAAAGGGAAGAGACTTCCAGACTTCTTTCTCCTTATAGAAACAGAACTGTGTGTCCATGCACATGTCCTTCAGCACCAGTGGGCATTTTAAGGTTTAGTTTCTCATTCTATGTGCTTCCAAGCCATTTCCAGTGTGCTGATACCTGCAGTCACAAATGATGGAAAAACCTCTCCATTTCAGCAACAAATGGATTGCAGAAGAAACGTTTCCTCCACTGATCTCTGAGTTTCCATTCTCTCCATTTCCCACATTCCAAGGGCAAGATGTCTACTGTGCCCAGGTCCAGTGCAATGTGTGTCCTCTCTAAAGAGATGAAAGAGCAGTGAACAAGCCAGGAACAGGAAGCTCCAAACAGTCAGTCTGAGTTTGCAGAGTCACCTATCGGTCAATGGTCAATACTAAAACTAAGGGAGAACTTGGGACTCCAAGCCTCTTTACCACAGGTTGCCATAGTAACTCTCCATTCCCCCAGGCCAAGGAACCCACCAAATTCAAACCACAACAACTAGGCATATGGAAAAATCAATGAAGAGGGTAATCCATTTACTAATTAATTTGTAGGAAAAAGGGTTCACAGATTTACTAAGGGCTAATATCATCCCTATCTACAAGAAAGGTTCCAGGGAGGACCCAGTTAATTACAGACCCATCAGCCTCATGTGAATCCCAGGTAAAGTTATGGAGCAGATCCTCATGGGGACTTTCAGAAGTAAACTAAACTAGGGGATTGGGAGAACCCAACATGGATTCACCAGGGATAGATCATATTTGATGAACCTAACTGCCCTCTATGAAAAAGTAATGTGCTCACTTGATGCAGGGCGAATGGTGGACAATGTCTACCTAGGCTTCTACAAGGCCTTTGACAGTCTCTCACAGCCTACTCCTTGAGAAACTTACATGCTATGACTTTGACAAGTGGTCTGTGCAGTGAGAGGGGAACTGGCTAATATGCTGCACTCAGAGCATGGTAACAAATGGTTCTTCCTCAGGTTGGGAACTTGTCACAAGTGGGGTCCCCCAGGGATTAATATTGCTGTTTAATATCTTTATTAGTGATTTGAATGTTGGTATTAAGAGCACCCTGATGAAGTTTGCAGAAAACGCAAAAAATAAGCAGGGAAGTTGACATCCCAGAAGGGAGAATCACCCTCTAGGAAGACTAGACAGGCTAAACCAGTAGACAGGCACAAATAGTATGATGGTCAACAAAGATAAATGTAAGAGAGTACATAACCCAGGAACTGGGAGCCACCTGGCTTGAGAGAGCCCTGTAGAGAGGGACCTGGGGGTCTTAAGTGGACCACAGGCTCAGTATCACTGTCCCTGGAGGTGTTAAAAAATGTGTAAATCTGGCACTTGGAAACGTGATTTACTGGGCATGGTGGTATTGGGTTAATGGTTGGACTTGCCCTGGGAGGTCTCTTCCAACCTTAATGATTCTATGAGTGAACTGTATGCTGCTGCTGCAGCAGCAAAGAAAGCTGGCAGAATGCTGGGCTGCATTAATAAGCACATCGCCAGTAGAAATAAAGAAGTCATTATCCCACTTTACTCAGTGTTGGTCAGACCACACCTTGAGTACTGTGTACTGTTTTGGACCCCGCTACACAAAAAAACATGTGAACAAGCTGGAAAGGATCCAAAGAAGGGCCACAAGGATGATCAGAGGGCTGGAAGACCTGACATATGAAGAAAGAAAGACTGAGAAAGCTTGGTATGTTCAGCCATGAGAAGAGATGGCTTAGGGAGGCCCTTATCACCACATACCAGTACCTAAAGAGTAGCTACCAATAAGACAGTGACTCCCTTTTTACAAGGAATCATATGCAAAAGACAAGGGGCAATGGTTATATTACTCTTGGGGAGATTCCAATTGGAGTCCAGAAGAAAGTCCTTCCCCATTGGAATGATTAAACATTCAAATAATCACCCAAAGTAGTTGATTGCCCTGCATTGGACAGTTTTAAGACCCAGCTTGACAGGTTGCAGGAATATCTAATTTAAACTATATTTTTAGCTTGATAGGTTGGACTAGATGAGCCTAGAGTTCCCTTCCAATCAGGTATTCTATAAATCAGTTCAGAGCTTCCCTACTGGTAGTACAAATTTTCTGTTATTACACCAGCTTTAAGACCACACAATACAACTTAACCTGGGCCTTTTCAGTGATGACAGGCAAGACCTACCACTCTATCTTTGTCCTCTTCTAAACACACCCATTTACTAGAGTCTGTCCTACAGAACTAGATTGCTTTTCCTGAAACCTATTCAAAAATCAGTGCTATAAATTGTACAGCAATTATTTTTGTAATCTTTAAATAGAAAAATTTTAAAAAGTGTGACCTGAATGTATAAGATTTTTTTGAATGAATAGAGGCCTTAATATTTAGTCTTCCCCTAATGAAGTAAGGCATGAATGTCAAAGGATTACTATTCCTGTAGTGTTCAATTCACACACACATACATACAAAGTGTAATTCATGGAACCTGGTTTTAATTTTTTCATATAAATAATTAATGCTGCATTTAAACCATGTTAAAGTGTTCTATTTCTTAATCAGCTAATTTGACTGCGAAACAAAGAAGTCTTTATTTTCATTTTCCTTGACTAAAGTTACTGTAATAAAAGGTCCCCTCTAGCATTGGCCCTCACTCTCAAGTTTGTTGCTGCCAATTAGTTTTCTAAAGTCACTATTTTACAAAATGCTTCTCACTTTCTGAAAAAAAAAAAAAAGTAATTGAATGTCTGTATGTCAGAGTTTCTTGTGTTCAGCCACTGGGTGTTAAACATTCTTTAGGTTGACATGGGTCAGCTTTCAGAAAATCTTAGACACTGAAACTTGAGAAGCAGTCGTGTGCTATAGTGTTTTCTCCACATCCTGTTAAGTATTAAGTAGTTATTTAAAATAGAGTTGTTAGACTCAGCAACTTAAAGTGCTCGATATAGTTTGCAAGACGATTAATTAAATGAGAGCATTGCATGTGATGCACATGTATTACCATAATCATTCACATTGGCCTATAGTTGCCCTTTAATTTTCATACTAATTAAAGTAACACACTGAACTGCAAATTGTAAATGGCTGCATTTCTCAGAAGATGTTAATACTGATGTAAGCTGAATAGCAAATAAAAAACCCCAAGAATTAAGAAGAGTGTTTTTTGACTCTGATCCATTCAAGTTTCCCTACTCATTCCACTACTGGACTATGCTCATATTTTAACAAGACTGCATTTTTTTCTGTTTCTCAGACCCATATTTTTCTGAGTTACAATGTGCTTATTTTTTTGTATTGAGGTCTCTGGTTAGCGGTTTTCCATTTGATGCAATAGAGCAGTTATACAGTGTTAGCAGTAACAGATAAGGTTTTTTTAGTGGTGTGATTGAGGTTTGTAATCTGATGGGAAGAAAGAAAACCAAAAGGCGTGGCTATTTCACCAGTAGTTTTACCTCTTAATTGCATCTGAGCCATTATCCTCCTGGATTCTTGTTCAAATTTTGACACGGCTAACTTGGAGCCCAAAATGCAAACCAGTGGGCTGTACTTTCAGGTCACATCTAGGAAGGTGGAAGTTACTCTCTAAGATGTTTACTCGGACTTAGAGAAGAGAAGCAGCAGATAGGAACAATTATCCTGTGGCTCCTACAGCTGCTGGCACTTGCTTTGATGGAGACCACTGCATTCAACTCAAGCAGTCTCCAGCACTTAATGGACATATGGTAATTGCTATTGAATGAGAAGTAATCTTGGACTATAGGCATATGAAAGATACCTTTACAAAAAAAAAGTCTTTGACAAAAAAAACCCTGTCATGACCAACAGCTCAAAAATGAGCAACTAATCACTCCTTTCAAAATGTCCTCCATCTAATTGCTTCCATGATGAGGTACTGTTTTCTTTTTTTTCGTTTCAGAAATGAGCATTATAAAAGATTTCTTTTTAATTTAAAATGAAAAATTCTTCCACTCCCAGGTGACCTATCCAAGAGAAATAATAATAAGCACTAAATTGCTCAGAGAGCATCAGCTCTCACACATATTACAAGGCTGAGCATTCATGCTCTTTTACACCCATCATCCCGCTCCCTTCCCACAGCGTGTCCTATCTCCAGATCCTAACTTGGCTTGGCCCAAGATGTTATTTGTTAAAATTAACTTTCAGATCAGGCTGGAGTCAATGTACTTGGCAAGGGAGAGAGGAACCAAGACTGCAAGGGAGGGAACTGCTTCAAGAGGCTGAGAGGGAAGCTGTAGCTTAAAGCAGGGGCTTTCAGGAGTGGAGCAGGTCACAGCAGAAGAGCCAGGATTGTCACAGCCACCTTGAGCCACCTAGGTTCCTTCTCCTAGGCCAGGCAAATACTTCCTCTACATCTGCCATCAGCACTTTGGGCTGCAGCAATGCTCCTGCCTTGGTGGTGACACCCCAGCATGACCATTCCTGTATTATGTATTATTCTAGGAAATGTTTTCTGCAGTTCAGACATGGCAATGCTGAACAGCCACACATTACAAAAAGAAGACTGATAGACTATGGTAATAAGACATTTTTTCCCCTTCGTAAGCCAGATTTACCATACATTTCTGTATGATTAATTTAGATTCAGGGCAGTATTGAATGAGGTATTGAAGAAATGACTCTAAATGCAAGGCTGGTTTCTACCTGAACTAGTGCATCAACTACCACTGCTTCAGTACATTTACATATGGAAATGCACATGCACTTCAGCTTAATTACCTAAGAACTCTACAAAAGAAAGCTTTTTAAATATTTTAATTGAAAATGTAGACTTTCCAAAAGCTACACAATAGTCTTATCATCCACTGACTAATTAACCAATTATCTGAGCAAAAAACTCACAGCTACAGTGGACACAGACCTGCTTGCCTTAAGTAGATGATGCATATAAACATGTGCACATACAGAACTAAATAGTAATCTAAGTCTATTGAATTTTGTTCTTCCTTTGATAGTAGTTGTGGTAAAATTAGATTTATTTTCATGTTTACCCTCAAATTCTGTTGTATGCAAAAAGGGGTTATAAAAGAAAAAAAATCTTGAAAAGCTCTTGAAGCTTTCTGACTGTTATGACACAAAAAAGACTTGGTACTTACTATGTGGGAGGTCCCACAGCCTCTTGCATTTGGACACAAATATCCTTTCTCGCTCATAGCATGGACTTTTTCTCTGTTGCAGCTTGCAGAGATTGCCTCAGATAGGACATAGCTACTGAAGTACAGCTACAGGGCAATTTGCTTCACAGAATAAGTGGCAGTCACTGCAGGTCCAGGACACCCAAAATAAAACTAGGGTTGATCATCTCAGCTGGGTGCTGAGCAACTGGTAAGAGCACTTGTGTGAAAGAAGCCTAGGAAATCTTTTCCCTTTCCAAAATTAAACCCTTTCTACACAGAAGCATGACAGCTGGTTATGACGAGCAAATTAAAACTGATTTCAAAGTTACTCTTGGGCACAATTGTCAGGCTTTCATTCAGGAAATTCTCAAACAAGCACTTAACTTTAAGCAGGTGCCTAAATCCCACTGAACGCAGTAGAATTTATATACCTGATTTAATGCTTTTCTGGGCATGGATAGCCTCAGCAAGCGGCATGTCATATCCTAGGAGTCCTAAAGTCCAGGTGGCTTGTCCTAATCCAGATTTAATTGCCAGCACCCAGGCAGCACTGGGATGACACCACCGCTAACTAGGTTTTTATTTTATTGTACATCTTGCTCTTCTGCAAACCTGATACAACAACCCTGGAGGCAGCTAGCTCTCTTGCTAAGGAGCTGCAGCACACAAATTTGGGTACTAGAGCCATCTAAGAAGAATCACATTCACAAATTGCCAGTGTGGAGAACAATGCTATTCTATTACACCATAAGTAGCACACCCAACCGATTAACTGAACTTGCTGATGGGGCTTTTTCCCCCTTTTTTATTCTTCTGAAGATCTAGTTCTGCAGTCCTGGCACAGAGAGGATAGTACTGGGAACCCCAGTGCCATAAGTCATCTCCTACTGCAGGAGAAGAGATTGGAAAGGGTGGGCATTTATTGTAATATCCCTTTTACAAGATACAGACAAGCCTGCTCAGCAGCAAAATTGGCATGCTGAGAAAAGCTCTTCTCACCTTAGAATAGCAAATGGCAGAGCTAGTGGGAGGAGAAAGGAGATTGGCAAGAAGACAAGTACTGTGAAACATTCTTTTAAGCATTAACACTGACCTAGGCAAGACACGAAGTTGAAAAGTAGCAAGCATTTTCAATGAAAAATTCTCCACGTGTCCTAAACTTCCAGTCTTGCCTGATAATCAACTGAAAAGCAAAACCAGAGGTTTTATTTCTCTTCCTCTTTTGCTGCTGGCAAGAGGAGGATGGGAAAGGAAGCAGAGAAATAAAGGGTCACCACTGAGCTTTCTAAGGTCTTTCCTTTGATATTGTGATTTACTATGGTTATTTTTTTTTCATTACTTATTTTTAGTAAAATAAAAGATCTCTATCAAAGCATTTGTTTTGGTTAAAACCAAAATTAAATCTGATCTACCATTAAGGGAAAAAAGCCAAATGGCTGTAAGGAAGGCAACCTCTTATTTTAGTCTGCTTACATATTAAAGAGGGCATGAGCGAGTCAAAAACACACTGACAGAGCAGCACAGGTCAGATCTCTGAAAAAAAAGAAAGTTTTTTAACAATCTTTCAGCCCTCCCTTTATTAGACCTTAATTAAATCAATGGGTCAAAGCAACAGAGGGAAAAAATGGTTCAGCTAAAGGAGACTCTAATCAACCCCTTTCAGCAGACTGAAAGGTATCTCTTGAGCAAGAATTAAGCTTTAAACCAACAACTGCTTCATGTAGCACACAGATATCATTTCTGGGGAAAAAAGTATTTGAAGTACTACCTATTACTGAAAATAAAAAACTGTTTATAAAATAAAATGTTGCTAATAACCACAAAGTAAGTCAATGAGTGTGCCTGAATGTGAACAGGCAACATGTGAATTTTAGAGAATGCAATGCTGAACTGAGCAGCAGCTCTTCAGTAAGTTGGAGTTGGATTCAGACAATGGCACAGCTCTCTGAACTGCTGTGTCTGTGAGTAATAATCAAATCATTTAACTAGGTGAATTGAAAGTTTGGATTTCTCCTTTTTTTTTTTGTCCCCACAATTTTCGCTAGAAAGCTGAATATTAAGATCCTACCTTTACACATGGCAGAAGGAACACATTCATTTACATCAGTGCAACCTCAGTAGTATCAGGAAAGCTGAAACATTTCATCCCTGTGATGGAGTGTGGGATTTGAACTAGAGTGGCCAACAGGATTGACTGAGTGCTCACAATATTCAGAATCTGGCCCCCAAAGTAGCTGCAACTAACCTGCAAGAGTTGTTTTCCAAACACAGGCAACACAGATAGAACACGCTCAGAAAGAGGTTAACATGAGCACCCTGCCTTGAGACATAAATGATTACTTGTGAGGATATTAAAACACACAACATCATCCCTATTCTTCATAGCATAGATACAGCATGCTGACCCTACAGGAGTTGAGTCAAGCAGTAAGGCTGAGCCAGCACACAGCATGGCCACATCCCTCTGTCCCAGCAGGAGCCCAGGGGAAGGAAACATGGCTCAGTGACAGAGTTTTCTCACCTGCTCACTCTTGCTTGTGGGGGAAGTCAACTTCCCCTTCCCTGGGTCATGGCTGGGGACAAGGAATATCTCCTCTGTTCTTTCCCCTCTCCTGCGTTTTGTGCAGGTCATAATCATTGATCTGACTGTTAACCTAAACACAGACCCAGTATTCAGGCTCAACAGCCTTTTTGAACCATGCCACATTGGAAAACAATCTTATATCCTAAGACAAAATAGCAGATTTTAACTAAAGTAGAGCAATCAGCAGTAAACAAAGTCCAATTCCAATTATGTACCTATTAAATAACATATAATCACAGAATTACAGAATGGTAGGGGTTGGAAGGGATCTCTGGAGATAATGTGGTCCAACCCTGCTTACCAAAAGTAGGATCACGCAGGGCAGGCTACATACAAACATGTCCAGGCAGGTTTAGAAAGTCTTCAAAGAAGGAGACTCCACAACTTCTCTGGGCAGACTGTGCCAGTGCTCCATCACCCTCACAGTAATAAAGGAGGTATGCTCTAACCTCCTGTGCTCTAACTTGTACCTGTAGCTTGATCTATCATATGGCATCATTGAAAAGAGTCTGTTCCTTTCTTCTTGACACTTACCCTTCGGATATTTATAGACACTAATAAGATCCCCTCTCAGCCTTCTTTTCTTCAGACTACACAACCTCAGTTCTCTCAGCCTTTCCTCATAGGAGAGGTGTTCAAGTCCCTTAACCATCCTTGTAGCCCTTTTATTTGCTTCTCTACAGCAGTTCCCTGCTTCTTTTGAGCTGGAGAGCCCAGAACTAGACTCAGTACTCCAAGTGTGACTGCGCCAAAGCACAGTAGGAGAAGGATAACCTGCTGGACACACGTTTCTTGATGTATCCCAGGATAACATTTGCCTTATTAGCCACAAGGGCACATGGCTGGTGCATGGATAACTTACTGTCCAGCAGGATCTAAGGTTTTTATCCATGGGGTTGCTTTTTGGCGGGATAACTCCTAATCTGTACTGGTGCATTGTGCTGTTCCTCCCCAGGTGCAAGACTTCATGCTTATCCTTGTTGAACTTCATTGAGTTCCCTTTTGCCCAACTCTCAAGTCCAGATCATGTGGATGGTACCACAGCCTTCTGGTGAATCAACCACTCCACCTTGTTTTGAATCATCATCAAAGTTGCTGAGGATACACTCTACCTCCTCATTTCCAAGCCACTGATGTTGAGCAGGTCTAGGCCAAGTACTAACCCCGGGCAACACCACTAGCTACAGGCCTCCAACTGAACTCTGCACTGCTGATCATAACCCTCTGAGCTCTGTTGTTTAGCTAATTCTCAATCTACCTTATAGGCCAATCATCTAACCCACTTTTCTTGAGTTTACATACAAGGATGTTACAGGAGACAGTGTCAAAAGCCCTGAGTGTCAAGAGAGGTAAGATCCACTGCTTTCCCTCCATTTAACCCATTTAGTTGCACCATTGTAGAAAGCTATCAGATTAGTCAAACATGATTTCCCTTTAGCAAATCCATGCAGGCGACTCTTGATAGCCTTCTTTTCTTTCATGTGCTTGGAAATGGCCTCCAGAATGAGCTGCTCCTCAAATTAATACCTCAAATTAGCTTACAATTACAAACCTGCTGGTATACGAATTGTTGATCATGTCTGGGTCTGTAAATGCTTCTAAGGAAACCACTCCCCCCTTACCTGAAGGGCATTTGGAGATGCATTACATATAGCAGTTAGCCAAAGAACATGGTAGTCTCCCAAAAATCCCAAATAGCTCTGTGCTGTTTTCATGACAGGATGCATCTAGGAAATATCACAAAGTTGGCATCGAATATTTTGCCTTAGTATAACAATAACTACTTTATTGCTTAAACCACTATTGCATGACAAAGTTAATATTTCCAAGGCACTGGGTGGGATACCTTTCCTGGAAAGTGCTCTCAACAGGAAACCCAAACACAGTGCTAGAGAAGTATCTTAACTAGATTTAAATAATTAAATTCAAAATTCTCAAACCACTTGCTGCTCCAAATTTATTTCTTTAATAAAAAGCTCGTTTCAGCAACACACCGGATTAGGGTTTCATTCATTCAAAATTTAAGGTCTGTCTCACTCTGAAAGTTATTTTAAGTATTTAGAGGCATTTTTGTGCTTGTGAAAATGAAGACATTGTTGCATTATAAATTCATTTCCTCTGTTTTTGCACAGGCCATGCACAGTGCAGCTGTGAAAGTGCCATTAGAATCCCAGCAGTGTCCTCAAGCTCAACTCAGATGGGCAAGCCTTTGCTTTTGCACAAAGAGGAGCTGGCTCTTTCTTACATATTCAGCTACAAGTACTTCCTATAAAGCTAAACTAAGAGATGGTATTTAATGAAGGTGATAACTGTCCACTGAGGAGGCAGCCTAGGGGCAAACAGCCATTTTCATACAGGACTTCCATAAGGCGCCAAGCCTGGTGTCCTTAGCACTGCACCAAGTACAAGGAGTGTAAGGAGATCCTCCAGCAGGGGATATCTTGTAAGGAAGAACTCAGGGGCACTTGCCATCCAGATGAGCAATTTTATAAACAAGCAAATTTCTTATACGCTCTTCATCACCTCCAGGCATTCATATTCTTTTTAAGTACAGGAACAGTAATTAGATTTTGACCACAGACCCTGGATTTGACTTACCCTGACAGGGTTTCCATTAGTGTAATCTGTAGGGGAATTCAGTGTTTTAACATCTGTGTGCCTAAGGCCTATCTCACATTTACTGCCACAGCCTGAAAAGCCTCCCTTGTATGGCTGTGTGTTTCTTCATGCTCCCATTTTCACAGAAGTCATTTCAGCACCAAACGGTAATTAGCAAAGGGATGGGCCTCAGCTGACATGAATGCAATTTATTGTTTTCCACAAGGCCCTGAACCAAGCAAACAAAGAAAGCAGTCTTGCTGTCTGGCATTTTATTAACTTGTATTGTGCGATGTACCTTACTGAAGGGAGATCTCCAAGTAAATGCAGCAGCTACTATGCAGTAACACGAGTGCTTTTCAAAAATATTAATTTCAGTTCAATTAGGCAAGTTTTGTGGGACCTCAAACCTCTAAAATAGGACAGCCACTTTTATAATTACCTTCTGTATTAACTTTATCACCACCTGACTTTTTACATAAATGCAACCTTTCATCTTGAAAATGCCAACACTTTTTCAATTTTGGCAACCGTACAGCATTGCTAATTATTTGCTCATTATGTGTGGTTAACTGATGAATCATTAATAAATGAATGAATGGCTAATATATTTTTATGGTAATTGGAGATATAACTGATTACAGGCTTACTTTGCTTCTCAAAACTTCCCTGAATGAGCAGTAGCTGCTTAATTGTTTACAAATTATATTTATGTCTCTGACAAGCTCTTGCCATCACCGTGGGTTCTCAGAGGTGAGCTTTCCCTGTGCCAGCCACTGTGGGCATGGAGGGGTGATGCCCTCCCTTCCCTGCAGCCTTGCCGCAGATGGCCACATGTACACATTTCGGAAGGGTTTCCCACCAACTTCCTGCAGTGGCTGCGAACAGGAGTACTGACACCATTGCATTTTTTGTTGGCATTTCCAAGTAATACCATACTGTGACAGAAATGATACCTTTCTGCAAGGCTTCTCCTACCGTCTGGTTGTCTGCAGTGAGTACCACAGATAGAGCATAGAATCCAGACTCCAGTGACATTTTGTTTTACTGCATACCATGGATTATATAACCGCTCGCTGCCAATGTGCAGCTAATGAATTCAGAGATAATTGCTGAGTTGATATCTTCCTTTCTTTTTTTTTGGTTAATAACCTATCTTTCCATAAACCATTCTTAGGCTACACAGTTCCGAACACACAGCATTTAAATCGACAATTGACAATTCAAATCAAAACCAAAAGATAGCAAGGTGCCCAAACAAGGCTTCTTCAGCTATGCATACATGTCCTAAAGATCAAGTTAAAAATGCAAAGGCGATTACCAATTCTTAATTATAATTGTTTAACAAGGTGGGTAGTTTCTCTAATGAACATCTCTAGGAAAACAGAATAACTAATGATGGTCTTAAAGAAGTCTTTGTCTTCCCATGTACTAATGATCACATTTATAAATACACAGGAAGGCCTCCATGTACATTGCTAATGGTAAGTAATTAAGCGCCAGGCATCAAAAGCTATACAAAAGGGTCAGGGTAACGCAAAAGAAAATTAAAAATGCAATAAAATAAGTGGTGGAGCAAGATTACATTTCTGGCTTCTGCAGGCCTGGCTATAAAGAAATCTTTCCCCCCTTCAGTATAAACTAGGGCTGTTGTGGAGTATCAAAACAAAATCTTCTAAGCACTTTCATTAGATGTTACTTGCCTCTGTGCTTGTTCTCATATTAAAAACAAGTGAACTAGCAGCCATTTAAAACAGACAGCATATTCAGTAAAGCTGCTGTTTCTCTCAGTGTTTATGAGAAATCACTGTGTCTGAGATTATGACTATCACCAGCCTCCTCAGAAGCATTCCAAAATTTCTGATGAAGGAAAACAAGGATGTATTAAAATTGAAATCTGATTTTGTTGTGCTTTTTTTTATGCAGAGTTCCACACATTCAGGACCTGCTCCCTGGTAGGGTCCCCTCCAAGGAGACTCAGGAGACAGACAGAGGACTGGCTCGAGCCCAAGCCTTTTGTTAGCTGCTCGACCCACACCACACACAATCATGAAGCATTAAAGGTATTTTTTAAAATCCTGGAGAAGAAATTAGAGTAGAAGGAGGGAGAGAGAGATACAGCACCGGGGGCTCAAACAACTGCTTCCGCTTGCCAGGCACCTCACAAAATGGCTGCCACAGCCCTGACACATCACAGGACCATGGCCTCCCTCAAGACACAACCCCACAGGTAGTGACTTCAGCAGACTTCTTGGCCTGATCTCAAATTTAGCCAATCAGTTACATTAAAACATACTTAGTCCTCATATTTAGAGCTTGTGGACACTGGAATTAATTGCAAATACTGCTGTGGCACTTCTTTGGGGTGAAACCAGTGACTGTCTTGCATTTCTAGCCTTCCAGGACTTCTTTTTCAAAATAATCTTAACATTTTACTTCCAACTGGCCTGTGATTGCTTCACAGTGGGTATTTCCAGCACAGCTTTCATCCCAGCTGCTGCTCAGCCCTTCACACAAAGCACCATGACCAGAGGAGCCTGCAAGCCCTTGTCAGGCTGCTGACGAGCCGGCTCGCTTCCCGTTTTCATGGGCTGTGCAGCCTGCCTGCTTGAGCCATTTCATTTTGTCCACAGCCAAAAACCAAATAACCTAAAATAGAGCACTGACGGTGAGCCACTGAGGTACAGGCGAGCATGCTTGGCCCAGAGCACAGAGTGCAAGTTGCTGAGCCGCAGCACACAGCCAAGCCCAACCCAGGCTGGGGCCCAAACCACTCTCAGAGGGAACTCTCTCATGCAGAGTACCTGATGGGCCATCTCTGAAGGAATTGCCTTCAGGGAGGTCACTATCTCCTAATGCTGCCACCTTATTCCCTTAGGGTGATAAGCCCATGCAAGGGGGGCTGTGCTTGCCACGAAGCCCCACAGAGCCCCACAGCATTGGAACTGCCCAGGAGGGACAGCTGGGGTCCCTAGGGTCCCTCACACAGTGCTGCTGCTATGGCCAGGGGCTACAGGGAGAGGGGATGAGTGTCTGCACGGCTGCTTGCAACCACCAAAATTAAGGGGGGGATGAGGAAAAGCAGGCATCAAATTACAGTTATCTTCAATTAAAAAAATGTTTATCTTTGAAAATACCTATCTGTTACTGACAAGCTCTGAAAACCACTGCTCCAAGGCTGTCAGTAAAACCAAATGTTAAATGGAAAATATTTGCCAGGATTTAAAATTAGACCTACACATTACTTACAGATGTTCCAATGAAAAACACTTGAAACTCAACCACATAGAGTAATAAACCCCACAATGGTGTATTTTTTTTATACTTCAAGTTAATTTTTATTATATAAGTAGCCATACGAAGAAGCCATTGCATACTGCTTAAATTAAATGTGGAAGAATGAAATCAGCAGTATCCCTTTACAGCATATGGTCCAGCAAATCAAATTATAAAGCTTTCCACATCTCATTAACTGCAATGAGTACAGTGAGATTTCTAATAAGTCACTTCTTTTTCATGTGAGAGGTGAGCAGTGACTTATTGTAAGTATTCTCACAGGATGACCCTTGTGCTGAAATTAAGAACTAATCTAAAATGGGAAAGGTCATCTGGTCAAGTCTGATCATAACATTTCCTCGTTATTGTTTTAGTTGGCATTGAACTACATGCTTTCCTGGTGCACCAGCTGAAAAATGCTTTTGATAATTTCACTGACAGCGAGTAACCCACACATTGCTATTTAACGAGTTTGGGCTGGATTAGCTGACAATAAAGAATACAGTATAAATGTTTTTATGGAATGAATTTTTCAGCATGAAAATTTCATACAGGCATAACTTAACTAATTTATTTGCATTTACCACTGGGATGTCAGTCCAAGCAGCACTCCAGTGTAAACTCCTAGTCCTCAGTCAGACAGCAACCTGCCAAGTCCCAGCGTTCCTTCAGAGGGAACCTGCTCTCTGCCCCACCCCACATCCCACCTGTAACTGTGGCTTTGGTTGCAGTGGGCACACCGATGAGAAAACTGCATTCAAACACTCACTTCCTCCTCTGCACAGAAAATCAAACGATTGTACAATTGCTCATCATGTGGCTTTGCTTTATGTAGATTCCTAATTTAGTGGCAGATCTGGTCCAGGAACTGAGGCATTCCTGGCTCCCCATCCTGGGCTCAAATCTCTAACCTGAATATAATCTCTCTTTCACCATCAGCCTGAAATTGTTTGCTATAGGATATGTTGACCATAAAAATACAGCACAGTGCACAATGAGAGAAACATCTCAAGACAGTGGAAAAGAGAAAGCTCAGCCAGGCCAGTTGAAACACTTGGGAGGAAAATCAACAGGCTGTTTTTAGCAATTATAAACTTGTTGGCTGATCTGATGTAGCTGGGCAGGAAATTCCAGAGTTTTTGGAAACCATTGACAAAAATGTTCTGGTATTTGTATTCTCCATTTTGTACTTCAAGAAGAGTTAATGCACTGTGCCCAAAGGTTCTGCGTGCAAAGGAAAACAGCAGAATTCTTTTCAAATAAATATGGAGATGCACTGTCTTCCACATAAGAAGAAAAATACTGCAGCTTACTCAGATCTTCTTAATGCATCATTCTAATGACTGGGCAGTAGCAGGACCATGATTGTTCCAGCCAGGACATTCCACTTGGTTATTAACCTCATGGAAAATTCTAGGGGACTGTAAACCAGCCCTCAAAGGATGGATTTCTTATTTGGTCTAAAAGCACTGCCTTACTTTTGTGTGCCCACTACTGAGAAATCTGAAATCAAGCTACTGTTTAGATTAATACCCCTTAATATTCATTAAATACCAAGTTGTTATTTTAGAGCACCTAAAGATGAGCTGCTACAGCTAGTTTTTGGGAAAAGCTCTGTTGGCATGCAAAACCCAGCACACAGGTTTGATGCTTTTTAAGTATCTAGCATCAAAACTTTCAGAAACTTGGGTCCTCCTGCCCATCAGTGAGCACGGACAGGCACCTGCACCTATCCTTGGCCCTGGGAAGTGTGGAACATGGGCTCAGGTAGCCATGGGCTTTCCTGGAGTGGTGGATGAGGGGCAGCAAGGAGGAAAACAAAAGGGCAAGAAAAGTGGACAACTTGAGGCTGTGTGTGTGGCCATACTTGGAGGACACCAGCTCCACCATCAGCTCATGCTTCCCACAACCCCTCTGCAACCAACAAACCTGCTTTCAAAAACATTCAGTGGGTTGGCTGGTTGGTTTCTTTTAATTTGTGTCTCAAAATTCAGGGGATGGGGAAAGCCTTAAACACATGAGTTGGAACAATGACACTCAGACTGCAGAATGCCTGAAAAAACAGTTTTTTTGGCAGATTCGGACAATTCTCACATCTTACTAGAATTAACTTTTGACCTCCAGGCCTCAGAGAGTGAGAATTTCAAAAACTGAAGCTCTGCACAACGCACACTGAATTACTGCAGTTCTCACGTGCCTACAATTGGGAAATTGTGTATGCAAAAGTTTAAATTAATTAAGGCCAGATAAACAATATACTTTAAAACAGTCTTTGTTTTGCTGCAGTGAGGTAAGCTGAATGCCACAAAGAATTTACCAAATAAAAGTTCTGCCTCCTCCTTTGTGCAATAATTATGTGGTCCAAAGTACAATCCTTTGGCTTCCCCAGTTGTATGCTGCTGCCTTTACCATCTGCTGAAGATCCACCACAGAAGAAAGGCAGTGTATGATGGCATAGCTTGCAGGGCATCCAGTGAAAAAGGACCTCATGTAAGAACGTATTTACCCCTCTCCACTGCATCAATCTCATACTCTTGATTGTGCCTAGATAATGTATCTATCAACATATTGATATCATGGGCAAATGGGAAAAACTTGAAAAAGTGATGATGCACTTGAACATAGCACCCTGCAGCTGCTCTGGAGGGGTGAATTTTCGAAACATAGGGAGCCCTTAGTTTACTTTTATCTCCTGATTTGTGAGCTTGGCTAGGCTGGTCACCCTTCCAGGCTTGTCACAGCCATGACTGGGGAAAGCTATCGCTTTCCAAATACCAAAAGCAGGCAACTGCTATTAGCATTTCCGTGCATGTTTTACTTTAAATAGTTGCTGGTTGCTCATCCTTCTCATAGCTGGCAATTACCTACATATCTAAATGCATACACTAGTTATGTGCCTACATTTATTTATTTTAAAATAGCTCTGCATATATAACACAGAGACACAAAAGCTCTCCGATGGTTGCTCCTGAAGGGGTAATAACACAGAAATATTTAAGATGATTCAACAGTGGACGGCTTGGCAGATGTCTCCAGCATGGTGCAAGACATTAACATCTGCTGACTCATCATCGGAGTTAATTCCTGCCTGGCTCATGTTCCCGTCATCTCAGCAGCAATTTAGTACTTGGTAAATTTTCTCTCATCAGGAGTAAATGTTATCACAGACTTGTGATTATGTGCTATTTGAAACTGGTAGAGCTAAAGCCATGTGTGATAATAAAAGGTAATTGTTTACCTTTGAAGTTGATATCTATGGCCTTTGCTGCACTCTGCAGGAAATTGGGCCAGTCCATGACCACTTAGGCAGCCAGGCTGTGTCTGACACCCCTCACCAGGGTGTGAAAATTAGGTGGGTGCACGTGTAGAAGTTGAAAAAAGCTAGCAGCACTTTTATAGACTTGTTTTCCCCTACTGAGTGAAGCTGAGCACAATAAAAAATTCAATAAGGAGAAAGTTCTTCTATTTAATGTAATGATATTCTGGCTAGTGTGGAGTAATCAAATTTTCTGCAGGAAGGGTGAGTGATGCAATACCATCTACATACCCCTGAGCATACCTGAGTGTAGATGTTAAGTTTTACAGTCATGTTAGAAGGTACAAAAATGTGTCAGTGTGGTGTGCCCAGAGGCTCAAGCTTGGCTGTAAGCCAGCAGCATTGCCATCTTCATGAGGTCCTGACCCACTAGGGCTGCAAGGTGCACCCAAATACCTGTAGTTTCCTGCAAGTACAGCTACCATGGTCTTGAACACAGTGCAGAGGTCATCACCTATACTTCTGAGATAGCATCCCCACAGCAGATGCGGGCCAGCTGACTGACACCATGCAGGAACCAGCATTTTGGGTGCTCCAAGGGTGTTTTTTTTTTCTGCAGCAGGCAGAAGTTGGGGTGCAATTTGACACCAACCTTAGAAAACAGTCTTCAGAGACCAGACCCTGCTCTCCAGTGACTGGTCTGGGCACATGCAACAGTGAGTTGCAGTTATCATGAATTCCCTGAAACACGAAAAAGCATAAACCAGAAATACCCGTTGAAGGGATTGGGTGTTTTTAACAGATGCTATTAGCATGCTGTTACCTTTCACAACTCATTTTCAGTGGATTATAACTACTCCTACAGAAATGGGCAGAGAGATGAGACGTCTCCACATTTTTGACTGCTTTTCCTTATTCCACCTTACCCTCCCAAACACTTTACATTGGAATTTATAAATAAAGACATATGCATATTTGGAGCATGTTCAGATCAATTATCCCACATCTTTTTTTTTCTTTTTTTTTTGGAGCTGGGAAGAAGGTATATTGCCTAAACACTAATGCCTATGGATCTTTAATATTAATGTGATGCTCAAGAGATAATTACTTCTCATGAACCAGAATGCATCTGGCCAAAAGGGTTGAATGCATCCAAAATTCAGCTGATTTCAGTGCAGCTAATCCTGCTTGAGGTTTTTCCTCCTCTGCTGGACATACTGCCAGATATAATAGAAATAAGCCCCACTGAAACTTGCTGAGGATACGTATCATACTATGATTGGTAACAGATTTGCAGATTATTGAAGGGAAGAGGAGAATTCACCAAAACCCAGAAGTCAGTTAAAATACCATCCTGATTCAGGCATAAACTCTCATGAAATAAAAGCTCTCCCAAGGAGGATCCTCCACACACATCCTGCCATGTTGCGGGATTGCAGAAGGAAGCAAGAGGAAATTGTTTACTTCAACCCTGCCCATGGCTGAATAAAAAAAACCCTCTGGCACTAATAGGACTTAGGGAAAAAGAAGGAAAGATTAGGTTTGGATTGAACTAAAATCTAGGAGTGACAGACCCGTGGCAGCTTGGTTTGTGGGTGAGCTACAGGGAATGGCAAGGTTCAAAGCCAGAGTAAATAAAAGATGCCTCTATTACTTCACAGAGGAAAAAGCATCTTGGTCTCTTGTAAAAAGGCATGGGAAAGGGATAGCCCTTGTGTGCCTGCCCTGCAAAACAACACAGAGCCCAGCTGCCACAGGGATGGCCAGTTAATTCCTGCAGCCTGGTGAATGGCTCCTCACCATGGGACTGCTCCAGAAATGCGCCCAAAACCTGGCTGGGACATGAGGGAAAAATCTCCTGGGCAGCCCAGCTCTGCTCTGGCTCTTCCATCCTACTGCAGATGATTCATAGATGGAAATGGAAAGGAAATAAATGCATGGCTTTCACAGAGAAACAAACAGCTGCAGCTGGTATAGGTGTGCAGCAGTGTCACTCCTGTGTGGGATGGGCACCTCTCAGCACATAATTTTGCACAGCATCTGCCATGGCACAGGGACTTAGGAACATTTCCTGGCTTGCTAAAGCTGTTTGCCAAGATCAGGCTAAATACCTCAGTTCTTCATAGCTGGGTTTGAGTGTTTAATTTACCTGGTTCTGTTTGACATGGCAAAGGCTGGAGAAGTTACAAAGGGGTAGCAGAATAAAGGAAAGACAGCAACCCTGGGTATGACATGAGTGGAGGGAGGTAACAGGAAACATCTAGTTGGAAAGAACACTACCTGTCTACTTCTAGTATTCAATGCAAATATACACTTAAATGTATAGGTTACGAATTCAAATCTGGAAACATGCTGCTATTATTTCACTTCCTTATACAAGGACTGTTTAAGTGTTTTATAAGTGTACTATCATATTTTCACCTTTCCATAGCACTTTCTTGCAAAGGAAGGTGGTAGTTGAGAGATTAACTGCAATGTAGCTGATACTTGCTGCAGGACCTCCATTTCATTAGCTTTGGAAGAAGAGGCTTTCTGCTGGGCCTGGGCTTGCTTATCTTATCCTTAAGAAGTACCCCTGCAGCTGCTTCTGTAGAGCTTTCTGCTCTGTCAGGAGTACAAGTACTTGAGAAGCACCCATAAAGCAACATAGAAGATCCCTATAATTTTTATTTTGGTGGTCTGACAGCATCTTTTCCTATGAATTAAAGAGAAAAGGCAACCGTATTTTCAAGAAAAGCTCTAAAAATTTGATGGGACAAAGGACAAAAAGAGTTCACTCTCCTGGCAGACTTTGCATACTCCTCTATGCAGCTACCTAAAACAGTACTGAAGCTTCCTAAAATGTTACAATGTTTTTTCTATAAGCATGGTTAATGTAATGATTTTTACCAGACTTCTCTACCAATGCAGTCTGGACCTTGTTATGTGTTCTTGGACCTTATTCTGTTTACCATCTGGGAAAACCTTTCCATAAACAACGAAGATGCTCTGTTCTAATAACACAATGGGTCTCCACAGTCTCATAATGAAAATACTCATAAGTGAAAGATAATCCCAGAACAAGGCCATGACTTTATAGAAGCCTGAGTGGTAGAGTATTTCAACCCATTAATATGAGCACTTTAAAGTTGAGAGAAGTCCCACAGTTATTCCCACAAACACCTTTCATACATGTACTACGGATCTCAGGATCTTAGTTTTCTGACAAATACACACATACATTTCAGGTGTAAACACATAAGAAAACAGCCAGCCACAGTGTGCTTTGTTAGCACAATACAAGATGCTCTGCTCAGCTTTTGCGTAATGATTCGGCCATGATTTTAAGAATTCAATTTTATTTGCACAGCTCCTTAAAATTCCCTGTAATATAATTATCCTGATGGGAACGCAGAAAGATAATTGCTTTTAGAGAAAAGTTTCTTTTGATTCATATTCATCTGGCTTCCATAAATAGAACAGGAGACCTTGAACAGCAACAATATGTATCCGTGTGTCTCTAGCTATTTATTTACAAAGATAGACCTTGACAAATGTAATTTGCTCAATAAAATTAAAAAGGATGCACAATAATTCATTTAGACAAAAAGACTTGAAAAGGAACATCACTGGGAGTGTGCCTCATCACTGGGAGTGTGCCTCATCACTGGAAGTGATCAGCTGATTCCTGAAGAACTGGCAGGTGCTCCCCTTTTGGAAAGCAGCGGAGAGGTAGTACTTAGGAGAGGAAAAAAGTGAGCAAGGAATCGAAGCAATTCTTTATTCAGGCAATAATTATACAAATTAGATCCATGAAAGCCAGAGAATGACTGTGCCTTGAACCCTGTCTGTGTACAGAGAACAATGGAGAAATTAATAATTAAATCTATTACATATGCTCATAACTCAGCACAAAAGATACTTCACTAGCTCAAACAATTCTGCATTTTCATTTGAATAAAGCTTTCACACATTTTTCTCATTATATATGTATTATATTTTAAATTTAACAGCTTATTTTGTTGCCTTTATGTCTTGAATTAATAAGGCCACACTTTAATGCACTAATGTTGAATAGCATTAGCATGCTTTGTAGTCATTACTTGAGGGGAAAAAAAAGAAATCCTTGGTTTCCTAGTGGTGAAATCAATTTGCCCATAACTTCCTGTCTCTCATAACTTCTGCTAGCAGAGCTTGAAATTTTGTGCTGTTTTGCTTACCAAAAGCCTTGTTTATATTTTAGCTAAGGACAGGGCAGGATCTGAAGGTAACACTATTCTATTTAGTTTGTACAAACAGTTCAATAGCAGACCAAAATCTTTGCAGCCAGTTGCAGCCATTAGCAGGCCAGATATGCTGACCTAATGCTACTTCCCCAGCAAAAAAAAAAAATCAGTTAGCCTTGGAAACACAGATGCCTCAGTGAGTTCTGACCTGGAATTATTTTCCTTTGGCCAGGCAAAGGAATGCAGAAACCTGCAGAGCTGACAGGAGGCACAGAGGGCAAAAGGTGGAAAACCCTTCCCATATGGGAAGAACATGAATCCTGAAGGTGGATGGAAATGGAGATGGGGGAGAAAAACCAGAAACTTCAGATACAAAAATTATGGAGTTCCTCTCAAGTCCTGCTTGTAAGTCAAGCTGACTGTAGGCCCTCACAGCCTGCAGCCTACACAGGCCCTCCGAAGGTTGCCAAGTCAAATAACTCTGATTGCATTACAGATTAAAAGCAGAATCCGCTGTTCTTTTCAAATAAATCAAAGACTTTCAATTTCCATCTTGTTGGAAATGTAAGTGGTGTGTGTATTCCTACAACCAGTCAGGTCATAGCACTAGGAAAACGGGTGGCAATTGCTCACTCAGAGACCAAAAGCAGAGCTGCAAACTGAACCAGAGAGGACAATGCAGGCGCACACTAGTGATTGACTATTGCAAGCCTTGGTGGAGGCTTGCAGTCCTTCACACCCCTTGGGCAGTAGCTGGACACCAGGAAAGCGTATGGAAAAGGAATGCTGCTGTGGCTCACCCGTGGCAGGTGCCCACAAACATCCCACTGCCTGATGTGAGGTACCCACACCTGTGCTTTCCAGCTCACCATGGGAGGCACCGGTGGGATGAATCTGGGGCACAGCCTCACCTACCCCTTAAAAAAGGGAACCCGAGGCCATTGGTGCTGAGACTGTGAACTGGGGAAGCACCTCATCTCCACTGACATCGCCACAGCAGTAGTACTTACTGCGGCAGCACACCGAAAAGTGATTTGTACCTCTTAGAATCACAGCACAACATTCTCTCTCATTCTCCAATACCTTTTGGATAAAATTTTAGGAAGTTGAAAACCTTCAGTAGGGAAGACTTAAAAAATTGTACACCATCCTATTAATTCCTAGGACATCTATAATACAGAAATGGATGTCTTGCCTCTTCTTTCTTAGTTACACCTATTGCATTCACAATCTCCAACACTACTCAATCTTTGTAGTACTTTGCAATTATTAGGATTACCTGGCAGCTTCAAGGAGAAACGAACTCTAATTTTTTGAGTGAACAGAAATTCTAACAAACCTTCCCATTGTTCATTTAATATGTAAGAAGTCTAGTCCTCTTGAAACCTTTTTCAGGATTGCTAACCTCACTCCATCAGCAGCATGATAATATACATTTCACACTCCCTTCTCATTGGTGTTCCAGCCAGACAGAGATGTTGCACTGTCAGGCTTATTTAAGCAGAAGGGTTATCACTGTTCCTTCATACAATAGTGTATAGCTCAAAGGTGCAATAAGAAGCCTAGAAATATGCCAAAAAGGTTTGGGAAAATAAACAGCATCAATTTACTCCTTTAAATACCATCATGACAAATTTCCAGGCGGCTGGTGAGATAAAATGCGGCACTTTAAATACCTAAACTAATCAATAAGAGAGCCGAGCGTGCAATCCCTTTTCCGAGAAGGACAACCTTTTAAGGTTAATTTTTCATTCATACAAATACAATGCAAGGGTCATAATGGCACTTGAACCAGCCCCTTCATTACATAATAATTAGTCTCAATTTAGCCCTAAAATTAGCCACGTTACTTAAAATACAGGGCTAAGGCGGTAATGAAAATAATCACGGCGGTGTTTCTTCCATAGGGAGCTGCCGCCCGCCTCTTGCTGCAGCACCAGCACCCACAGGCGGGGCGGGATAGGGGACTGGCGCCGGAGGAGCGCGAGCCCGCAACGCCGCTCCTTGTGCGCCACCTAGTGTCGCTTCGGCAGCACCGCAGTGGCACCATCGACCGTTAGCGGGCATCATCCCTCCGCGCAGTGAGCTGGGCAGACAGAGCCTGATAAAGACCCAGCTCAGCAGCCAAAAGTTTGTCTGTCTCCCATCAGGTTAAAGACCTTTAACAATAGTTACGAGTGATAAAAGCACAAATGATCCTTCCGATCACCAGACACGTCACTGCAACGGTGAAACTGCAACCTCCTAATAAGGGGAGGGGGACAGGTGGGAAACCTGCACACAAATCCAAGTGCTTCAGCACCCCGGGTGCCTGCAGCCTCTTCTCCCTCCTCACACCCTGCCAAGACCCTGTCTTGGCAGCCTGGCATGGGCAGAGGTCCCACTGCCACCCCTGCACTTGGGCAGCCTCATGTAGTGCCCTGTTTGCAAAGTAGGGTCTTGGCAAAGAGTGGGGGAGCACAGGGCTCCCAGTATGTGATAAATGTTGTGTAAATATAGCTTAGAGTCACAGTTTAGTGGTGTGCTTGGTATAATTATGTTCATGGTTGGACTCTATTATCTTAAAGGCCTTTTCCAACCTAAACAATTCTGTGATTCTGTGACTTCAGTTCTTTGTTGGTCAGATCATACCATGTTAGTGCTGACCAAAGAAAATTCCTGTATGCTCTTGTGGAGGCCACTGGTTCTACCCATGCCTCAACTTCCCCTTTGTAAAACAGAGCTTAGTACTTTTTTCAACTGTATAATAGCACTCTAAAGATCCAGTGCTGCTTCAATTACCTTCATCTGTTAATATCTCCCTTTTTCCAACCTGTTACCTAGTTTCTGTCCCCTGCAGGTCAACTGCTACTCCATCACCCTTCAAATACTCCTTAGAATAAAAAACAAAATGTCTGCGATTAAACAAAGAAGCTTTTTGCAAACACCAAGTTGTACTGGCATCACCATCTGCAGAAGTACAGCACTCAAATCATGACATACAAATGACTCCCAGAGTCCTGGGACAGCATAGCTCTCATAACCACCAGCCTAACACACCATTGGTATTTGCACACATTCAACTTTACAAGAAGGAAACAGATTAGCAGCACTTCTGGTCAAAGGAAAGGAGATATCAAGAGTTCCAAATGGCTTTCCGTGGCCACACAGGAAATTTGCAGCTAAACCGAGAAGATGACCAGAGACCGGTGATCACGGCTCACGCTGAGAGCAGCAAGGGGCCACCTCTTCATCAGTACTGGAAGGACACACACTTCTGAGACACTAGTACAGAGTGAGAGAAATGCCTCTCCTCAGCACAGCTTATCAGCACCTCAGTTATGATGGACCTAAAAGGCAAATAAAAAGTGACCTCCACACCATCTGCACTGGATTGCTTTGCTTTTGGCTGTGCCAAATAGGGTAGGGAACTTTCAAAAGAAAGTATATTACTCTATCTATCAATACAACCACAAAACCGGTCTTTTGCCCTACATAAAAATAACTAGCAACACAAAGCAAGAGGATCTGTCCTCTGGCAGGAACTGATCTCACTGGTTTTCTGAAGCTAAGTGTTGGCACAGATCCCTGACTGAGAAGACCAGGAAGTCAGAGCAAACACAAGAGTCATGCAACATCTCCAACAAGGAGGCCAAAGGAGACAGTAGAGTTGTGGGACACTGCTGGTCTGGCAGAGAGGGGATTGCTTGGCAGTGAGGGCAATGGCAGAATGCTGCTGGTGGGTACCACAGACGTCAAGAGCCCAGGACAGAAATATCCTTGGATCCCCATAAAAAAATGTAAAAGCTTCTTTTGAAGAGGCAGACAAAGAGATATAAAACCATCTGGGTTCCAACAAAGTTTTATGAGAGTTGGAGTGCACTCAGCTGTAAAACTGCTTAGCAGTAGTGGCAGGGCACCACCTGATGCACTGCCTGAGCAATGGTGTCTCATGGTGCTGTATAATCAGGATATGCTCTAAGTTTTATGAGAGGGATACCACTTTCAACAGGTGATTGAGTAAGGAGCAAATGACAGACCTTGCCAAGGATCAGGAAGGGAGAAGGCAGAGATGGCCATTTACTTTGACATGTTTCTTCCACACAAGTCAAACTAATTGCACGTCAAAACGAACTCCTGATAAAGATCCGGATAAGACAGGGCTCTTCCTGTCTTCTCCAGTAGCTCTTGCTCCAGTAGAGCATGCAGAGGAGGAAGAAAATACATCTTTGAAGGTCAAGTAATGGCCTAATTAAAGCAGAATTACAGCTCCAGCAAAGCAGCCCTACCCTTTTAAGCACAGAGCTGGGTCAGGCTGTCAGTTGTGGTTTAGTGCACTGCTGCTGTTAGCACAAGCCCAGTCACAGGCTCTGGCTCAATGTGGGTCATTTGACATGTGGGTTTCTGAATAATTGCAGCAAGTGCAAGGAGACACGTGTTAATTTTAAAGTAGTTATCGCCTAGCAAAGGACACCTACCCCCAGCCTCTCTGGAGATGGGGAGAGCTTGCAGGGGTCATGAGAGCAGATCTGTCCATCAAAAGGTAAGCCGCACAATGGATGATCAGGGACAGGGAAAACAGTACCTTTGCAGCAAGTGGTTGGGCAGAGTTTAAATCTCACTTGCTCAGAGCCATCAAAGACTGCAGTGATTCCTTGGGCATGAAAAGCCCTGGAGGCATGTTTTAGTTTGAATTTAGTGTGTTTCTTGACCTGAAGGAATGACGAGTTAATATGATGATCTGTGATTAAGGGCCTTGGAATTTCAAACTCTCTCAGTTTTAACTTGGCCAACAGGCAACTCTGCAAACTGGTACAACTGGTTTTGAGCTTCCTGCTTCCTGTCCCATGCTTTTGGTGAGAAGTGAGTCTCTCCTCATCTGGTCTTTGTTCAGAGAAGAGCATGTGTCACTAGGTTGAGCATAGCAGCCCTCTTGCCCTTGGAACATTGTGAATATCATCTGAGATCTGATCGACTAGAGCAAACTCACGACTGGGCACCAGTCTCTAAAGCTGACATGATGCTATGGTGCGCAACCTGCACAGGCACACATCTGTGGGCACAATGGTATTTATTTAGACTGTAAAGGAAGGTCATACTCCTTTTGACAGCAATACTGCTCAGCAATACAGGTGCTCTTAGGCATGTTTTTAGCTGAACAGAAGGCTTGATGTAAAGCAAAAAGTGAAAGAGTTTTTGGAGATATTTTGCATAATCTCAGTCCCACATCCTCATACTTTCACTCTGCATGACTAGCCTTTGCTCAGGCAAGAGGAAGACGGTTGCTTGCTTTTTCAAAATTAATAAAAAATAATCTGTCTTTACCTTGTTAAACATTAGCAGCGTCTGTGCAAGAGGAAACACAAGTAGGAAGGTTCTATATAATACAGTGTTTTCTACATTTCCCCAACTCTTCCTACCAGCTGCATATATCACCACAGGGCTATCTGAAGCATTCACTAGACAGGACTCTGGAACACCACACACTTTCCCAGTGGCTACAGATGTCTAAAAGGATCAGGTCATTATCTCTCATCTTTTTGCCCTTGTTTTTTGAAATTGTTAATGTAGCACTCAAAGAAAGAAGGTTATAATGGCATCTCTCTTCTCTGATCACACAAAACCTCAGAAGCAAAAATCAGACTTAGGGGGAGAAAAACAGGCAAAACAGATGCACTCTAAACACCTAATGCTGCCTGCACAGGTTGCTGAAACACCTAATGCTGCCTGCACAGGTTGCTGTTCCTGTTCTGACCCTTTTCAAAATAAGTCAAAGGAGTTGTTTCCAACTTTCATAAAGTTGTTTGCCGCTTTATTTTCCACTTCAGGGGCTATGATTAATTTTGCAGTCTAAGAGAAGAACATCTTGTACCTTGATACGACTTGAGTCAACAACAGCAAGTTTGAGAGATTCATAACTCATGACTAGCACTGCAAAATACAGCACTCCCCAGGCACCCACAACTGTAGTTTGACCCTTCCTGGTGCCTGAAACATGACAGGCAAGTACAAAAATTAAATTCTGTGTTAAGTCATACATTATTATACTAAAATGTTAGTACACATTAATTGGGCACATTAGTCATGCCAAAGTACGAAGTTATACAAGAAGATTAGCCCTTACTAGGCTTGGGTGGTCTCTGGAGAATTCCTGGCTTCTCCACAATGGTCTTGCATAGCTGTAGGCAATTCACCTCTACCAACCTCCCTCCTACATTTGCACCAAACTCCTGCCCTAAAAGTGCAATGAAAAGCCCAATCTTGCTGTTCCTTTGGCATGAATCAGTATCTAAACACCCCAGCAGGCTTACAACCAGGTTAAGGCCTTGTTCTTCAAAATTTTTGCTGTCTGCTGCATCTCCTGGCTGGTAGCAGCATTGTTGCTGCTTGCAGAAATGGGAATCCAGACAGGTTGTCCCTTCCCCTGCATGAGGTATCCCTGCTGAGGAGCCAGCAGGCCCATGCTGTAGGTGGATGAGGGGTGAGCCTACACACAAGCAGCAGGAAGGATCAGAAGATGCAGTTTCTCAGGACAGAAATCCCACCTGTGCTTTACCTCTGATACAGGATAGCATTACCAAGTTTTCTAGCAAAAACATGTGAAGGAAAAGTGGACTCTATTCAGTGCTAATCAGTATAACCAGATAGTATGGCAGCCACATGCCAATACTGTTTACCAACACCGGCTTCCTTTTGATCTGCAGCACTATTGGTTTATGTGCCAATAAAAACTTCTGCGTGCAGTAACACTAACACAGCTCTTATTATACCAAGCTAGTTACGAAAACCAAACATCAGTACTGCTCCCAAAGTAGAAGAAAAAGTTCTTACCTTATGGAGAGACTTTTCTCCACTGGACAGAAGGTGACCGCAACCAATGTCCAGAAGTGGCTGGAAAGCTGAGAATTGCAAGATGCAGAAATGCACCATCCATCTCCATTAGTTCTCCTTGCTTCATGTGTGCAGGGTGAAACATCTGTCTCTGAGAAGTAACTGTGAGGAAGGTACTTAAATTTCTCAATCAAGCTTTATGTCATCTAACAGACTGCAAAATATTAATTCCTAAAACCAGATACCAGTACTCCACAACTAACCTTCCTCCTACCTTTCAAGAGGCAAGTCTTTGTCCAGCAGCCACTTTTGTCCACCATCTGTGTATTTTTCACAGAAATTTGAGATGCAAACAAATGTTGCTAATAAACCCTACTTAAAGACAGTTGATCTATCAACAGATGAATCTTAAAAATCAATCTGCAGATTCCTAAGAAATACTCCTAATCTGAAGGGACATTCAGAAGGCAGAAATGTGTCAGGTTTTGACATGAAGTGGGTGCAGTTTTGCCACAGCTCTAGGCAGGTGGATAATTTGGCTTTGCTTGAACACCGGTTAACAAAAATATTTTTTTAAATTTTATTGCTGGCCTGATTTTTATGATGGCAAAGTCAAAAGAAAAGCAGCTATTCCTGTCTTGAGGGTTTGCCCTGCCATCACCGGATTTGGGGTGAACAGCAGTATTGGGGGGTGTGTTTATATGGAAAGCGAAAACCACCTTGGGAAAGTCTGCTGTCAGCAGAAGCAGTGTTTTTGTCTTTGAACACTTAGACACAAGGCTCCTGAATGATTAATGTTCCTAACTCATGTTTTTCTTGTGAATGCTATTATAGAAGAGAATATAAAGAGGAAACTAATTTTTTTTTAAAATAAGTGTTAGACATGTACTTTCATAACAAGGAAGAACAGAAAGCCATTTTCTGGTTGGTGTTATAAGAATAAAGTTAACAATTACAAACTCAAATGCCAAACTGTTGATCAATGTTAGTATCTTGGCAACAAAACAAGTTTTTCTGCTTTCCTAGAAAGTTATCAGTATGAGAACAAAACCCTCAATAAATCAGACATACTAGATAATTACATACTATTACCTAATATCAGATAAATACCCAAATTCAAGCTCCACATCTGAAAACCTAACAAGCAGTTCTATTTACAACACTTAGTTTGTATTGCTTTTAACTATGGAATATCATGAGCACCAAGAAATTTTAGAATTTCTTGACTGTGATAGCCAGGTCTCCATTTCCTAGTCTTCTGCAGTATCTTTGGAATGAGAAAGTATGACCTAGGTATGAAACTTTATTTTAACTTGAACAAACAAAATGAGGTTGGCATGGAGGAGCATCTATCAACACAGCTATAAAGAAAAGCACACTTTTAGATCTTGACCACATCTTTTTCATGCATATGAGAAAACACAAATAATTAGTTTAAATCAAAGCATATGAGCAGAACATAAAACGATTAAAAAAATTTGAACCACCTCCATGTCTGTGATAAATCACCGTATCAGTGTTCCAACTTCTTCTCAGTCACAAGGTACTTGATAGTCTTGAAAAATGCTGATGTTAAAGGAGCAATCCTTTCATATCAGGATCTCTCATTGCAGAAAACTCTCTCAAATGTGTTTCTTAGGTACAGGAATTGAGTAAAGCCCAAAATGGACTGTTCAGCAGGTGCTGGGAATCCATTTCATTTTCAGAAAGAAACTGGATTTTCAAAATGCATTTGAGCTTCTGCCTGGGCATGCTTTGCTCCCTCTGACTACTGACATGGTTTTCAAAACAGCTTCCAAAACTGTCTTCAAATCTTCTGGGTTTTGTAATTCACTCTCCATATATCCAAGTATGATCAAGTGAGAACTACAACTAGAACTATTTAAGTGTAGACACACGTGCACATATATATATGTAAAAAGGCATTACTGAATTGGTGAGTTGTATGTGTGCGTGTTGGAATTAAAGTTACACATAAGCCATTGCAAAGCTTTAACTAATAAAACCTGCTCATTGCAGCATGATTCTTATCTTGTCAGGCACTTGGTCTGCACAAAGAACTTTTAAAAAACTCAACCACAAATTAAATATACTTGTTAGATGAAGGGACACACTGGGTAAGGATATCCAAACCATTGTATGAACAGGCTAATTCAGCACGATATGCAAATGCTACCTTCAATATGAAAGACAGAGACCTTTGTTGCCACCACTCTCAAAAGGTGATCCTGAATAAACAACTAAGTTTGATAAACCCCATAGTGGGCTGTGATCTCATGTCCTACAACAATACCTGTGAGATAAGACTTGTGCTTTGGAAGGCTTGTGAAGGAATGAAACCTATTATGCTATCTCACAGAGCCAGCTGAGAAAAGGGAGAGGCTGCATGCACACAGATGTCATACAATCACACGTTTTTCCATACGCTTGGGAAAGGAAAAAAAGGGCACTGACAAAGAATGTTTGCTGGAGTGCTGGGGGCATTGCATTTTCCTGTTTTGCTCTGGTTTAAAGGAAAAATAACTCATTTGTCTTAAGGAAAAAAACCCCAACACCTTTGTAGAAAGTTCTGTGGAAAAGCAAAGTTCACAGCGATTTTTGCTAAAAGTAAACCTCAGGTTTCAGACGCTTTTCTGAAGAAAAAATATTAACAATTGTCTGGTTAGAATCTGACAGAATCTCATTCTGAATGGAAAACAAAAAAAGTGCACAACTTTGCTCCACATAATCTGAGCATAAGATGCTTTCTCCAGACTTCACGGCTTTGCTTTCTATCAAGCAATTACTATTTTATCTGCAAGAAGCAAGGACCGCAAATGCAGCGCAGACAAGCCTCCCAGTCACTGTTATCTGGTTTTCCAGATCTACAGCTTAGCTGTAAATACTGGAGCAAAGTGCTAGTTATAAATAGGAAACATTTTGTTTATTGGTGTCTGGGCCTTTCTTACAGGAGCAGTGGTCTTGATGGATGCAACTTTCAATTCATTACTTCAGTCATGCAAAGGCACTGAAGATCCAAAGCAGATAATTAGGTCAATGATAGCCATCATAGCTGTTAAGTAATTACTGCAATCTCATACAGTGGTTGGAATTGCTGCCTGCACTTTCCTCTCTGTTCCTTACACACTGTCTTCACAGATGGATATGCACCCTTTCTCACCGTATTGACTGCTTTATGCAATGTTTGCCCACATATTCACTCATCATTATGCACTGCATTGAGGCAGCCTTGACAAAGCCAGGCTGTAACTGCACAAGTCTCTTAGCAGTGAAGCATTTCTTTTTCCCTTGCCAATTCTCCAAGTCACGCAACATTTTTAAAGTTATTAAATTCTAAATAAAGGAGATTACGGATGCCAAATTCTATTCTGTGTTAAAAATGGCAATCAATATTTGTCAAGACAATAATGTCTTTAGAGCCAGAAGACCATTATTCTCTAGACTTATGTTTTCCTTTTTTTGGTAAAGACAGTTCAACTGCTATTTTCCCACAACTGTAGCATCAAACCCAGAGTTCTGGTTAAGTTAAAGCATTTAAATTATCACACCAAATTAGGAATGCTTTTGTTTCAGAACATTGTTTTTTCCTTATTTATACAGAATTACTATTTAAAAATACAAATTAAATATAAATAATTTATACAAATATTAATGAAAAAGCCACAGATAAGTTTGTATCAATAGCAAGGTGAAACAAAGCATGCATGTATACAGCAAGGTAGTGAACTCTTTCTTAAAGCTTCTGAGGAATGTGATACCTGTATACTTGAAGTATAATCATGACTTCCATGAATCACCATTTTAATGTATTCTATCCAAGTCATTTATTTTGGTAGGGTTTTTCAATGCAAAGATGGCTAGTTATTCTTTGTGCATTATTCTGACAGTCATGTTTATTATGAGAAGTTAATGTCTATGTGCAGCAAACTGGAGTGGATTCAGGACCCACCTTGTAAACGTGCAGAAAATGGTCAGAGAATGTTTATCACAGTATTTTCCATTTTATGAGGATGCAGTTGGTTATTATGATAAGGTGAAAGGTCTCAAAGCCTTCATTTTTAGGCCACAGCTGTTCTTTGTAAAGTGTTTTTTTTTAATATAGAGTATTATTAGTCCTTTAAATTAGCTCTTATTGAAAGTTACCACATCTGCGTTATGTGGTAATGAAGCCTGGGGGAGGTCATAGCAGGGGACTTGTGCTTGAAGAAAACATCTGGACATTGCTTTGACATTCACTAGCAATTTCTTGTATTTTATTAAGAAGTAAGGAAATTATACTGAAATCAAATGCAAGATCCAAACAACAAATAAAATACAGGACCTAAAAATAAAAAAAAAAAATAGCTTTGAACAAAACCCTTTCTTTCCCTTCTTTCACTCCCCTCCCATAAATTCCAATTGCTGCAAATGGCAGCAGCAGTTAAAAAGAAAGTTCAACCAGTATTTAACATGTATCTGTAACAACACAGTCATAGTGGTTTTCACAGGATAAGCTATTGTCATTTTATATAAAGCATTTTTTTAATTGCAACTTTACTACATCATTTCGGAAAGAGTGAAGTGACCTTAGAAGCCCCCATACCTTCATATAGCAATTTTTCTTCTTCACTTTCCTCTGGCTGATATAAGCAGACTGTTTCCTAAGCACAATTACACCTACCTCTACCACTCATGGAAGGAAAAATCTACCTGCAACAAATGTGGTACTGAAAAGCCAGCAAAATCCTCAAGTGGAAGCTGCTGAGTATCTGCATGATGGTTCTTAATCAACAAGGCTACAACCATCACATTAAGAAACTTGGCAGGGCCAGATGACTGTTGAGCTCCATAGTGCACGCACCTCAGAATGTTTATAGGGCAATGGTTACAGCATGCACCAGAAATCCTACGCAGAGTAGCATACCCATTGGGTAAGGTGATTTTAAGATCAAAAAAATTATTTCTTTGTTTTTTTTAAGTGCTCGCTGACAAAGGCAAATAACATTTCTATTCTACTCAACTTCTTTCACTGCAGTAACTGAGTGTCTTCCTGTACCTCAGTAATCACCTAGGTCATTTGTTCCCTCAGGCAGGCAGGGCAGCACTTGTGTATCAATGCATTGTTTTAATGCAAGTTTTCTATTCTTACCAGTCTTGGTTTTAATATTAACATTTTTTGTTACATTTCTGAGCAGACAGCCCAGTGAAAATTCTAAATTCTAGAAATGTTTGGTTATAGCTATATGAAATGATTACAGATGACCTACACTACAGCTTGCCCCTCCCCTGCAGAATTGCAATAGCTGCAAACACAGTTCACAATACTGCAGAATGACACCTCGTGAAAAAACAACCAAAAGCATTCAGTGTGAATGTGACATGCAAATATTAAGACAGGACACCAGACTCCCCTTCCCACTGGGTGGTTTATTTTATAGCATTTGCATTAGGTAATCAACTGAAACACTTCAATAACAGAAAGCTGGCAGCATAGGAAGGAAAAATGAAGATTATTTCTCAAACAGCTGTGACAAAAAGGTTTCATGTTGGAATGGTATTGCACACATAAATCAATTTATGGAGCTGAGTGGGAGCGAACATCTTCAGCGTGGATTGTAAGGAAAAAAGGCACTATTTAGCTCTGTGTGTTTTTAAAAAGAAAAAAAAAAGTAATGAAGCACAATCCATGTTTTCCAAAATTACATTCAGTACTGCTTTAGAAATGCTCACAGAACTGTGTCTTTTTACAGAAGCTACAGAAAGCTGCTGATGTAAATATCAGACAGTACAAGTGTAAGAACATTTATAATTATGCTCCACAGAAGTCTCAGGAAGAGGGGCTCTTTCTGTTAATCCTGCTGCAAAGCTTACATAGTTGCATAGGCTTACAGTATAAGGAAGAATCCATACAACTAAGCAGCCTTGAAGTTACCTTAAGTTTAAACTCTAGTAGTCACAAAACATGCTTAATTCTGAAGAGCTACACTGGCAGTGCACTTGAATCAGTCTTTTCCACTGAGCGCTTAAGCAGCACAGTTCAGACAGTGTCGCCCATATACCTTTCTGTCATATACATATTTAGCAATACAGGGAAACTCAATGAAAAAAATGTAAAAGAACTATAGTAGGAAATAACTGCATTTTTCTTGCTACAAGGTAGAACTGTTCTGAGATCAGAAGTAAGGAACTGCTTATTCCTAGAAAGTAAAAAACAGCTAAGTATTTTCAGAAAGACTAAGTATGCAGAAAAGGCTTTTCAAACTGGTGCGATGGGCTGCTTCTTCCTCTCCTGTATTGTACAGCTGTAAATTTTCATGCCACTCTGGAAATGAAGCCACGATTGGCATACCATTAATAGAGAGACTGCTTAAAAATCAGTCAGAAGCAATCAGAAATGTGCACAGAGGACATTCTGCACCCTAGCCTCATGTTTGCTTATACAGATGCACTAACAAAACAAGAATTAAATTTTTGTTGCATGGCTGCAGAATTAGGATGTTTTCCTGTCAACACTGCCCGATGTATCCCAAGTGCTCCAGGCATGCTGTAGTTATGGCTGTGTAGTCACCAGTGTAGCTGGAGCTACTGCCATTATGCTGATGTGAAGAGTTTCAACAGGACTACACTTTTGCGCAAAATCTGGGCTTTAATTTTGTACAAAAGACATAGGATAACATAACAAAACCTACTCTCAGTTATGTAAATATATGAGCACTTCGGCACCTTTCAAATGAACTTAGCAAAAAGTAAATCTCATTCCTTTGCAGAGCCTACAGTGACTTTAGTTAAAAGATCAGGTTTTGGGAGGCTATGTGGTAAATTTACTGATCACACATCCTGGAACAACAAAAATCCATGCATTGCTACTTTCTACTATAAATCATTAGGAAAAAATACACAAGATATATTCTGTATATATACTGTAAAATATTTTCAATACCAACAGTTCAGATTGTTTCCATTTCTGAACAGACGATTAAAAGAGCAGGTTATTAAAAAAACTGTAAAGCTCCTTTTCCAAAACTGTCTTTTAGGACATCCAAATTTGATAGTTCTGAATTCAAAGGATTCTATAAAGACCACTGACCTAATGGCTGCACTAGATATAAAAGTACACAGTCTTGATTTCTTCTGCGTTCCACAGCCAATAACATCTTCGTAGTATATCTTCAGCTATAACTAGCATTTAAAAAAAACCCAAAACCCACATTTGTTTGTCTCATTCCTGCCAGTTCACAGCAATAAACAGAAGTGACACCTGACTGAATGCATTTTCTTATATGAACAATGAAAAATATATTGCTTTTTAAAAAGTAAAAAAAAAATTGCATTGCTCGATTATTTTTGTTACTCAAACTCATAATTAAGAAATACTAAATCCTGGATGGAAAACAGAAGAAACATTACTTTGAAAATTGCTTACAGAATAGAAAAGCTTTCTGTAGACTAGTGAAATTTCTAGTGAAATAAGTAGTTTTATTCTTTTTTTCTTGTCAATACAGAAGAATTTGTCCTCACACTCATTTCATTTTATGTTTTCACTGAGTAAATTCTTCTGATCTCTTAGACATGCTTTTCTGAGAATTCCGAAGGAGAGTCAAGAAGGTAAACTAACCTAGACTATTCTGAAGGAAATCAACTGTCAAAATAATACTGACATAACATATCACTGAGTGGCTACTTTTTCCTGGAATTCTTATTATTTCAAAAAAGTTACTGCTTTGTTACAGGCATTTTGATATCTCCATTAGCTACTTTTTGTGCATGACTCCTCAGTTCCTTTTTTTTAGCTAGGAAACGTGTTCTTTATGTGTGAACTAACATATCCTATTCCCTGTCACGATGGCATTATTAATGATGTCAACAGCCAAGAATTAGAACAGGATATCTTACGTATGGTTCACGATATATAAATGGTAAGCTATCAGAAGGAACTTCCCTGATTATTTGGGAGGAACAAAGGGAGATCTATTTTTAATATTCAAAGGGAAAAATCCAAGAAAACAAAGAAAATGCAAGATGTACTTGATATTATCCTCTCTGTAATTGGGCTGTTGCTTTTGGCTGCAGATACTCAGCTCACAGACCATTTTCCATTTCCTTTGTTTTCATTACAAGAACAAGCTGGTTACAGAAACTCGACTTGGCAATTTTAGACTAAGCTCTCAGCACCCTCCCTTAGGAATTTAAACCTTTGCCACCATTCCTTACTTTGTCTCCTCAGTGCCTTCCCCCACTAAACCCCATGAAAAGCACTTTTAAGAAAAGGCAGATGCAAGATGTATAAACACTCTGATCTTTAAGAAAATTCATCAGGAAAGAAATTATTGTGGCTCTCCACTGCCATTTGCTATAATGCAGTGGCCCCAAACATCTGTTCTCAAATTTCAATTTACTTCATCTACCAGGTGTTTCACATTGTTAATATTGGCCACTCACAAACCTACAAAAGTCACATAAGGCAGTTACATAAATAGTTATGTTAGAAAAGTTCACTGCATCTTTCTCAACCAGACTACACATGACATTCCTCTTCCTTTCCTCTTACCACAATGAAAGGATGAAGACTACATTTCTGTAAAGAGTATCCCTAGACAACATTCTGGTACTGATGTCAGAGAGGTTACTGAAGTGCATTTCAGCAACATCCAACAGTTAACCAGGAAGCAGATGTGATGTTTTTAACTTTGCACATAACAGAAGTGATGCAAAAAACCCCACTTTAAACTAGTTACTTTAAACCTTTTGGTCCAAATACATAAAATAAGCAGTATTTACAGCATATTACTCCTTTTGTAAATGCAATGCTTTAAAACACTTTATAAAGCACCTTAGTAAAAATATTCTACAGATAAAAGTATCGAAGAGTAGGAAAACCCTAACCATACCACAGCTCATTAATGGAGTCATAATATGGATTCACCAATACCTCCATTCACAGTTATTACAAAGAATCCATGGAGAAACTTATTACTGAATTTACGATAAGGATCGACTAGAACTGCAGACAGTACCAACTTCCTTTGTCATTTTCCCAATCTCAACTGGTGATGATGGGGGTAGAAAAAACCCAACAAAACAACATCCCCACTGCTCTGATACTGTAACCTTCTACAATATTAATGTGGAAATGATGTTTTCACACTAATGATCAGTTGTAATTTTTTAATAAAACCACAAATATAAATATGGGAAATTCCAGCAGCAGCAGCATTTCTCAGCAGAACACGATTAACCATCCCAATTAATATCATGTGACAGGATTCACAAAAACAAAACACAGATGTCAAACAGGTATTAACAGTACTCGCATATAACTAAACTTTCCATGTTGAAAGACAGAAAAAATTATTTCCTCTTTGCAGATGTATGAATGAAAATAAATTGCACTGAAAATTAAAAAGATTATCAACAGAAGAATTTTGGTTTGCTTATATTTTCAACTAGAATTGCTCTGTACGAATTGTTCCATATTAAAGTGTAGATTTCTTCAGGTAAAGGATATTAACTCCCACTGAAAGTATTAAGATAAAAGAAATGAAGCCTTTGCTCTTCTGGATTACCAACATCATTGGCCAGTATCCAATGCCCCAGAAGTGATCCACAGCCCACTTTTCTCAGATCTATAAAGAAATGTCTTGGAGGCCTACAAGCAAACTAGTTTCCATGGCTGAGGACAAAGATGATGATGTGACCAAAGATTTACGTCCGTAAATCTAATAACATAGTGTTCTTAGTTTGATTTAGGGTAAATCTTTTCATAGAAAAAGTTCTGAGCCAGAATATATAATTCTCCATCTTTTTCCCGAACTGCATGTGCTCTGACAAACTGAAATTGCTCCAGTGCAAATTCATAGAACTCATTCTCCATTTTCCAGATTTCAGACTGCTGTAGCTTGGCAATAGTTTCTTTTGTAGGAAGCTTTTTCTCAGTTGTTTTTCTAAGATGAGACTTCTTTCCTAAATGCAAAATGAAAGCAATAACTTCACTTTCAGGTTCATGTGATTAAAATATGTTTACAGTCCTTTTATTTTTAGAGTTTTATATTCTCATCACGTTGATAAACTGCATCTGAAGTGACAGAATTTAATCAGAATTTATTAACAAAGCATGCAGGGTTGGAAAACTGTAGTCTCCCTTGCTAAATGTTAATGAATTTTGCATCAGTTCTTTCAGTTTTTCCTCTTTCGTCTATGAACGAACACTTCATTTAAGGAACAAGATTACTCCTCATAATGTAGTTGAAGCAAAACTGGTCTTTCAAAATTAATTATTTAGATGTTAATCTGGTATCAAATGTGAAGGATTTTAAAAATTACAGAGCTGTTTTTAATTTTAAAAACTTCTTTCATGAGACAAAGATGACCAAAAATGGGGACTCTTACTGGCTTGAGAGGTGGGCCCATGCAAACCTCATGAAGGTTGCACAAGCCCATGTGGAAGGTCCTGCATATGGATCAGGGCAGTCCCAAGTGCAAATACAGGCTGGGTGGTGAGTGGATTGAGAGCAGTCCTGTGAAGAAAGACTTGGAGGTGCTGTTGTATAAAACACTAAATACGAGCAAGCAGTGAGCACCCACAGTTCAGAAAGCAGCTTCCTGGGCTGCATCAGGAGATGCATGGCCAGAGGCCAAGGAATGCAGGTGTCTCTCCTCATCTGCTCTGCTCTCCTGAGACACCTAGGGTACTGTGTTTCAGCTCTGGGGCACCCCAACATAAGGTGTCCATCAACCTCATGGAAGTGAGTCCAGAGGAGGGTCATGAAGATGAACAGAAGGTTGGAGCACCTCTCCTATGAAGACAGGCTTGAGATAGTTGAGATTGTTCAGCCTGGAGAAGAGAAGGCTATGAGGAACCTTATAGCAGCTTCCAGTACTTAAAGGGGGCCTACAGGAAAGCTGAAAACAGCCTTTTAACAAGTGCATGTAGTCATAGGACAATGTCAGGGGGTCAGAAAGAAGCTAGGTCAAGGGACCTGCCTGAGATCCAGTTCCTGGGGTTTAAATGGCAAGATGAATGCTGCAACATTCCTATGGATGTGATGAACACAATCTCAGCAATGTCTCCACCCACCAACAAAGAGACACAGGCCTTTCTAGGACTAGTCAGGTTCTGGAGAATGCACGTCCCATCATACAGTGGGATCATCAAGCCTCTTTACACAGTGACCAGAAAGAGAAACAGTTTTCAGTGGGGCCCTGAACAAATTTAGAGCATTTGACCAAATGAGAAATTGTGCATGCCATGGCCCTGGGACAAGTTCGATCAGGCCCAGAGGTACTGACAGTTGCATGTATTGAATATATTCTATATAATTACGTATATATTGCATATAGTTACATTTTCACGGTGTATATGTATTCACTATTACAAGGATTCATTTATATGCCAATGGATATTCTTTCCTTACTGCCTGCCTCCCTCCCTCCTTTCTTTTCCTTCTGCCACCTGCACGGCAGGGGTAGGTGCAGAGAATTCCTTTGTTAGGTTTTTGTGTAATGCAGCTGTTTGCATCTTAAGTGGGAGAGGGTTAGATGTTTTGCCAGCAGTTCATAGGTTTGGGTTTTTTTCTTAACCTTTTTCTAGCTGTTACATGTTCTTTGTTAATAAAACTTGTTATTTTTCTTTACTATATTGTCCTCAGCTTTATTGTGTTTTGAAGAAAATCACTGGGAAATAAAAACTGGGACAGAGAAGGAGTAATGGCTTTAAACTAAAAAAGAATAGATTTAGATTAGATGTTGGAAAGAAGCTCTTCACTGTGAGTGTTGTGACACTCTGGAAGAGGTTGCCCAGAGACATTCCTGGAAGTCTTCAAAGCCAGGCATGATGGGCTTTGAGCAGCTTGGTTTTGTGGAAGGTGTCCCTGCTCATGGCAGAGGGTTTGGAACTAACTGATCTTTAAGATCCCTTCCAACCTAAATTGTTACATGACTCCGTGATTCTACAAAAATGATTACACCATTTACCCTAAGCAGCACTATCTATTGCTATGTAATAAACCTCTTAAAACTACATTTCTATGCTCTATACATCAGACCCTTTTCTCACTCCATTTGCACACAGAAGTCCTGCAAAAATAGACCTTTTGTTCACAGTATGTTGCATGGCCATCTCCTAAAAACTGAGCTACTAGCTATATAGTTAATGTTGTATTATGACCCAGGAAGATAAACGTGTACTCGGGCCTTTCTGCACAGCCAACCAGGTTACATCGAGCACCATTAATGTCAACAGTGCTTCTGAGGAAATTGAAATCTGCCACTACCAGCCATTCACAAAACCGAAGGCCTTGCAAGACCTCTCAAAAACATTCTAATAAGCACCTGTCACAATGTTTTAAGCACGAGATACTTAACACAACTACCTTTACCCCAACTTAAATAGTTACAATTTGTGTAAGGCAGCAAGATACTTGGGCTGCTCCCAAAAATTTGTACTGAGTCCTTTAAAGAGTTTGTCTCTTCTGTAGGCACATCAGCCAACTGAGAGACAAACCAGGCAGAGAGTCAAAACTACTCATCTAAGTGTAAACATTCACATTTAAAAAAACCAAACAGTAAGAGGATGAAAAATCCATGGAATCCATGAAAATCAACCATATAAATACCTGTCCGGTACAGTTCTGTGGCACCCCTGAAGAACCGGGGCAAAGCTGCCTCCAATAACATGATAAAGTCTTCAAGCTCTTCAGTAACTCCCACTAGGAAGTATTCATTAATCAGATTATATTTGGCTTGTTCCAAAGCCCATCTGCTTCCCACATTCCTAAAATGACAGAGAACAACTACAGCAAGATCTGATGACAGGCAACAATCCCTGGTCCCTAGATGGAGATTAACTGATAACAGAACATTTGTATAGGAAAGGAAAGACTAATTTCAAGTTTCTAACTTTATTTCCCTTTCCAGTTTCTCTCATCTGTGTTCTTAACTAAAAATTTGATTCCTCTAGATACTTTGACTACTAACTAATCCATAAAAAAACCTCATGTGTGTATATGGTTACTGTCTCTGTTAATGCACATTTAACTGTCTCTGTTAATGTATATTTTTCCAGCGTCAATACTCAGTTTCCACTTTCACATCAGAAATCAGGAGGGGTTCTGGTACAAATGCACTTTCCCTTTTGCATCCTACAATTTGGAACTAGAAAGTCATTGCACTCCCTACTGAATAACAGGCATAAATTCTAATTACATTTTCCCCTTTTTTTATATCTGTGGACAGGGTGAAAAACTATGCTCAGAGTTCTTAATTTTTCTGCTTCTCCACCTGGCCAAAGTGTAGCTAGGTCTGACCAACATTGAATCAGGAGCTCCCAAGTGGCCATTTACTTTGGTTACTTTTTTTTTAAGTCTGTGCCATTATAAAACCTGCTGCTCTGACAGACGGACAATGTTTGGTTTTGGTTTGGTTTCTATAAGTAACATTAACTACTGGATAAATAAATTTATCCTGATCTCATTAATTTTATTCTCCCTAGAAACTCCAGGAGCTTAAACAAAATATCTCTGTTCAGAAAGACAGATATTGTAGGCTAACATAAGCAAAGACTGTCAAAACTCAAAATCCATAAAAATTATTTTTAAAATTGAAAACATCTGTTTTCCTTGATAGCACTGCTATTGCAGCATCCAAGCATAATGCTATTTAAAGAACTGCAAGAGTGCTTCACTAAAATGCATCTTCAAAACACAATGTATGTACCTGCTGCTTTACTCTATTCAGTCCCTCACACTTTTCCCAACTATGCTAATTATTCAAATTTGTTTAGATTTTAGCATGATATATTTGACTAGCAACTCAATCTACATTTATCACCCTACCAGCATTCGGAGCTGTGGCCACAGAAGAATGGAATTTGAAGCCAAAGTTTCTCTGGAGCACAGTCTGAACCTCCTGCTGCCACACATTCATCAAAGGTCTAGAACAAAGACAAAAATCAGGTTTAAAGTCCAGTATACTTATCAAACACCTCCACCTCGTTAGTTGCTAAATATAAAGGGACACAGGAAAACACAAGATATGATATGAAAGAAAAAGTAATTCCTTCAAGCCTTGATTTTACGGTATTATTAGGTGGACTTATGTATCTCAGTTAAAATATTGACCACTTGGTCAATCATTTATGATTAGAATGAACAATTTGATTTTATATGCATTTTTTACATACCTTACTTTTCATTTGAAGAGTTTTTAGTTTATCTTCTGTACCACAGATTAGAAGTCATCAGTGTTACAGACACTGCAAACGGGTCGCTCCAGTTTTATGCTTACTGAATTTTATATCTAACTTAATTAAAACTGACACCATGTTATATATGTGCAGTTTTTATGAAAACACCATGGAAACATGGTATTGCCTGATTTAAATGGAAGAAATATTAAAACTTGAAGTAGCAAATCAATTCCATTTCAAATGAATTAGATTCTTACAGGACAAGTTTAGTATGTATGGCAAAGACTGAGTCTTAGACCTAAATATAATGGCATAATAGTGACAAGATTTCAAAGAAGCATCTTTAATAGAAAAGCATAAAATTGTTAATGCAATGCATTACAGGCATTAGGAGTAGCAGTGCATTTCATCTACTTCAAGCAAATGCAGAGCTTACAGTGCAAGTCTACCAAGCAGCAGCATTAGGGATTTTGGCTTCATGTTTCCTAGTGATTACCTAACCAGCCTGTTCAGATTACAATTCAAAACTAAAACAGCTCTGTTAATACTTATTACAAAGATTGAAATTTAAGTCCTATAAGCAGCTCACACTTGGTAGCCTGCTAAACTTTCCAACTCACTGATTCCATTAAGGAATTCCATCAGCCAAATCATTCTCCTCAAGAAAAAGAACACAGCAGGTTACAAAATACAAGATCCCATCTCTTTCTTAAAAATGTCTTTATACCACAGCACCAACAGTGTAACCAGTTCTATAAAGATATATATTTTTTTAAGCCTAATTCCCGTTCGTTCGGTTTGCTGCAGGATCTGGACAAACTGAAATGCAGCAGCTGAAGATGGCGCCAAAGACTAAATAACAGAGGAGCATGAAGCTGTCAACTGAAGAGGAACAATCTGTCCCAAATACTTAACCCACAGTTTGGATGGGGGTGGAGGACGCAATCAGAATGATTGCTCATGTGTATTCGTTGTTACGGTGCTTACAGACTAAGGTATATTTGGTGTTTTTTTACAAATATCAAATATCCATTTCCAAATATCCAAATATTATTTCCAAATATTTTTTGTCACTGGGTATTTGCACAGTGCTTACTGAATTGTCACCATTACACACAAATGCATCAGTTTAGGAAAATATTGCCACTGAAGTTTTAAAAGGTGTTTAGCTCTGTAAAGTACAAAACTCCCTTACATTTCATTAAAGCTTCTACACTTCTAACTATAGTTTTGTAAGATGTATTCATTACTTAATACCCTACTTCCTCATTAAAAAAAAGTCCAAAGTAACATGCTCCAACAAATGTCTTACTGCAAATCCATGACGGTGGATGTATAAATTCTTTCTGAAACAAATACATTTTGTAGCCTAAATAATGTTATTCACAATTCTGAAATTGTTAGTAAGAAAGGTCTGAACATGCTAATCTGAACTGCTATAGTTACGTTGGACAGATTGAAGAAGTATAGAAACGTATGATACGTACACCACACAGTTTTCAAGCAGACAATAAATTTCCATTGCAATATTTCAGTTTTTTTAGAAAGAAAAAATTGGGCTGGCAATTACAAAAAAACCCACTAAAACATATAAGCCAAAGCATTAGCAGTTCCATAGCTTTTGGTGAGAAATGTATCTCTGTCTCCAACAAGAAGAGATGTGGACTTCTTACACAGGAGGACAGGCTTAAACTGATACAGCTCTGGAGAGCTGAAAATATTTTTTCATTTTAATTTCTTTTTTTCAACAAATTTAAACAAAAAAGTTGATTCAAGGTTACAAAAATATACTTAAAGTTACACTCTGGTCTAGCATGGACACAATAAGGGAGAATGTAACTCCAAAGGCACCATCATCACCAAGGCACATACAAGAGCTATTCAGCAAATTTAACACACGTTTTAAAAAAATGTTCTAACATTTACTTCAGTAAGAATAGCAGGCACAATAAAGTGTACTTTACCTTTTTATCCCCCTGTTTTCGCCTCCGTAGCCCTGGTCTGTAATCATCTCCAAAGCGCAGAAAATAATAGTAAGAAACTAGTCGTTCTATAGGGTCTCTTATGACATTTATGTAAATTGGTTTCTTTTTAACACCAAATCTAAAGTGAAAGAGGAAAAAGTGTATTTTAAATGGCAAATCAAATCTCTCATTTAAAATTAAAAAGCCTGTCTCTATTAATACAGCTGAAATCTGTATACAGAAAAGATGACTGAAAAGAAATTGAATGATCAGTTCCTTTCATCCTCATATCCCGCATGTTATGTGGACATGAAAGTAAGTTAATTTTCTGTTTCCCTAGGATTATGAGTTATTTTTTATTAGAGAAATAAAACGGAACTATTCTCTCACAATGGATTCTAAAAATGTTTACATATTCATCCTGACTCCAGAAATGCTTTTGTTAGTGTAGTAGCCACATACGTGTTTATAAAAAGCACAAGGAAGTTTGGTATTGAGTTCCTGCCCTCCTGAACTGTGCTATGCGATGCTGTAACTTGTTTTCCTGGCATGTCTCCAACTGTCAGAGACATGAACTTTAATGGAAGACAGAGCACAGAGCCCATCCATTACCTGGGTTGAATGCACATGGCTATGGTTATTAAACATGAGCTTAAGATAGCATCTGTAACCATGTTAACTTTTCTATCTACAGATATAAAGTTTTTCATTACACATTTACCCCAAACAAATTTTTATTTACTATGGCACCAACAAGAAACTTGATGAAATGAAATGGTAGCTCACATGGCACAGGGGAAAGATTTAAACCACAGAAATGTTTTGCGCAAACACTACATTGATCTACATCCAAGATAGCTTTTACAATACATCTCTCAGGTTTTTTTCATAACTATGGCAAATAAATATGGCATCCAAACATTAAAGAGGTTGTGTCACACTGGAAATTGCAAGTGTGTCATGTGTCCTGAAGTAAACCTAGGAGCTGGAAAAAAAAAGTCTCATCTGTTACCATGCAAATTGGAAAAGGATTTTGTATTGACAGAGGATTGTTCAAGCCTCCTAGCTTGGCTAAAACAGAAAGTGCTCATAGTTTTAAGATGCAGTGCCATTGTTGTTGAAGTGGTAGCCTGTAATATATAATACCAGATACTGCTCATGTAAGGACTCTTAAATTGCAAAGCTGAAGACAGGAAACAGAATAAGCAGCCGCGAAGAGGAAGTTAGGAAAATACAATTAAAAAGCATTACTTTGGCAAAAGACCAGCACTAAAGACACAGAAATTTATTATTAAAGACTACAAAATCAGCAACTGATTCTGATGTGGCCAACACAGTTCCAATGAATCAGGCTGCAGGTAAAGGCGGCATTGCTGACATCTGAATGACTTTGAACTGCACACTCTTCCAGGTCCGCTGAAGTGCCTGCATAATGCATGCATGTTCCCTTCTACAGACTCTGCTGCAAGTGTTGTAGGAAGATCTAAGAAGCTATTAGAAAGGATAATAAACAACAAAGGCAAGAATAACACAGTCCTGAAGGAAAGATGCAAATGAAAGAAATCTGTGAAATTGCACAAATGCTTTTTAGATGTAAAATAATTATTTTAGTTTTACTGTATCTGAAGTTGTTTTCATTTTTATGGAATAATATATTCATATTTGCTGTTCCAGAAACCTGCTATTCAGGGGTTTATTAAAGTAGCAGCATTTTAGCTTTTGAAAGGCAGAAAGATAGCTAATGAAATTTGATGTATTTTATTCTATTGATTGATTTACAATTAAGGCTTCTTGCCTGTTACTTTTTGTAAATGTTAAGCTTTTACTTGGTGCCACTGGTAATTCCCAAGTACTGCTGCAGCTTTTAGCATTTTCTATTAGATAACTCATAGTATGGGGAATCTATGAATCACTCACTTCCCATTCTCATTCTTTGTAATAAAAGATGATAAGTAAAAATTAGCATACATAACAATGAACAATTCAAAGCAGTGACTAAACAAAATAAATTCTAAAATACAAAAAGCTCATCTCATTAAATTAAGGCTTTAATACACAGAAACATAACACGAGCAAGAGGTAGAAGTAGTGGTTACTACTGTTTGTACAGTCAAATACTCTCAGACTTGGAAATTCCACTTTCCGTTTTAAACCATTTTCTGCACACTGCAAGTACAAGATGAATCACTGCCTGGTAAGCATCTTAAGCAAAACTGACTTGTCAGTTCAAGAAGAGGTCTCACAGGCTGAGCTACGGAGGGTTACTCCTTTAGAGACAGAAGCAAAAATAAGACAAAAAAATAAACACACAGAAGCAGGAATACAGATATGATTGTGAATCTCTGAAGTAACTGAAGGAATTTTTACCTCATTTTCTTTTAAATTTTAGAAGTAAGATTTAACTCTGTGAGAATTATTCCACTGTTTTTTACAGGAAGTCAAATCACAATACATGAGAAAACTGCTTTAAAATACAACTCTTAATATTTTGGTAAAGTGTGAAGGTACACTCTGAAAGAGAAGAACTACAAAACCTAGGAGACAAAGTGGTATTACTTGTTCTGTAAAGCATATTTGAGAACACGTATCTTAAAACATCCCAGAGTGGGAAGTCAATCCTAAAGCAGAACTGTCAATGTTCCAGAGAAGTCATGACTTTCAGTAAAACAGATGTGTAGCTCAGACAATGAATACTAAACTTAGCATATCAATAGTTTCGAAATGAGCCTTGGCTACATCGCATCATGCAAAAACACAACAGAAAACTGAAAAGCAAAACCAAATATTGCTTATCATAGGAATTTCAGTGTGTGAATTTTTCACAACTGCAGCTGTCAGACTATCCTCACTAGAGGGCACTGATAGCCCAGCTGGATCCAAGCAACCTACACGGCTCGGCTAACTCAACAGATAAATCTAAGGGTAACATACTTGGCAAAGTCCAAATAAGATATATGTCCATGGTAAAATCCTGGTTTCATTTCCTTCCAGGAAGTCACATTCTTCACAAATCGGACCTGTAAAAGCAGACAGCAGAAATTGTTTCTTTACAGCTGGAAGATATTAATTTCCCCATACATGGTGTTTCCTGGTTTGTAAAGTAAAATCTTAAAATGTGTTAGGAAAAAAAAGTCTATTTTGAATTACCAAAGAATTTGTGCCAGCTAAAATAGACTTTTCTGCAAGCATATAGATGACTCACTTTAGATCATCTCAATTTAATGACTGGAGACTAAACAGAAGCAGAATACCGCAATCAGAAGAGCAATTCAAGGAAAGCTATCATCAAAAAAATTTTTGAATTCCGTCAGTTCTATTTATTTGTAATTTGAAAGCAATGCTGAATTTCCACAAGAGTGAATGGTAATGGCATTGACAGAATTGACTGGTTTGTATTTTAACACACAAGATTTACAAGCATGTTCTTAGACATGTTTTACTGGGACATAAGAAACAAATCTGATAGTTTGTTTGCTCCCCCATTCCAATAATGTGATGAATTTTATAGATGTATAGATTGTAAGTCAGACTACAATTTATTATTTGGAATAGTTACACTAAGTTTCAGTGAAACTTTCACGCTACAGCACAAAGCCCTTAAACAAGGGCTCATAAAGCAGTTATAGGCAAATTTCACATCCATAGGAATAGCTTTACATTTCAAAGAACAAAATACAATACACGCCCCAAAGCAGAAAGTATGATCAAATTAAGTGGGACATGCAAATCATGTTATAGCTTGGCTTTATTAGATGAATAGAGTATTAACATCAAAGCTCTTATTTCTGAAAGTTATTTCAAAACTGTGAATTGGATAATAGAAGATGATAAATTTGAACTGCCTGAGTTGTCTGCTGTTTCTGAAGTTGAGAATTAGAAGATAGTGGTCCCCACACAACTACAATATCTTTGCTGTTATAAAACAACATTGATACCCACAAAGATACTGAGGTAAGACTAGAGTCAGAAAAAGGAAAGTTATAGAGCTCAAGACAATTCTCTCACATTCTCTGAGGTCTAATGGATTGAGAGTGCCCTGAAACCTGATAGTTTATGAATAACCAACCCACTGGGGACTTTAAAAGGCAAGACCGGCCTGCTGCTGCTTCTTCAAATGTTTAAAACTGACAGTTTAGGGTTAAAAAGGCAGACAACCTTTACTTATTTCTTCAAACACCGGCTCTTGGACTTTCAGGTAAAAGAAATATACATTGCTTTTTAGTAACAAACAGCATTCATTTCTTTCAGATTCACATTTTGTGGCATTTCATGATCTAAACCATATATTGCACATAAAAACTGTGACATGTCCAGCTGAAACGTACTGCAAACATTTATACAATGCTATTTCCTAAACTGTATTGGCTTTCTGTCTGGTTTTGTCCACAGCACTAGAGTTTGAATTCAGTTGAACTATCTTTGCTGCTACTGAAACTAGTACCATCTTCACTGACTGTACCTTTTAAAGATTATTTACAAGATATTTTCATCAGATAGCCTCAGATATTGCTACTTGTATACCTGGGAAAGAAGTTCATAAAAGCAAAGTAAATATTAGCCCTCCACTCCCAAACTTCATCCCCAAACCCCAAAATGCCATGGTTGGTAGATCCAACTTAACAGCATAAGTCTGTTATGCTACCCATGGTGTGTAGCACAGCATGCATATTAAAGCATGCTTTTCAGTTACGTTTCCATGAACAAGCTTTCTGAAATCTAGCACTAGCAGGCTTTCAGATTCTAATAGACTAGGGCTAGACTTGGGAAAGTGGGAACTGCAAAATCCCACAGGCCAGTTCTGTCTTGGATCCCAATTCTAGCATCTGGCATCAAACATTAGATGTTCCAGTAACTGTTAAAAAAATGCTTTATTCTCTTTATCTTACAATGTCACTGTCTGTTATGGAAATAATTTTAGGAACATAGGATGGACGGTCTATCCTTTTATAACCTTTAACACCAGGTAACCCAAGACAAGACTAAGAAAGCTTTATAAGAGAGCTGTGTCATTTACATGTGCTTTACCAGGCACCAGCAACACACTTGTGCCCCTATAAATACCTGTAACTAGCCTGAAGGAAAGAGATTCTGCTCCCCTCCATGATTTGCAGTATTGCAAAAATCAGAATTGTTCCAGGTCACAGACAGGCTAATTAGTCTGGACTCACTTATTTGAGGTCAGAGATTCATATCACTTGCTATTTCATACTGTAAGATATGATCAATTTTGCCTTTCTTTCCAGGGCTTAGCAGATGCTGGAGCTTTCAAGACACTAAGCAATCTTCTGCATCTGAACTAAGCTGAATGAAATCTGAGGTTACTCTAAAAGTTCAGATAGATGTGAATATGTGAATGGAATTCCTGTGAAGTTCTGAGGAGCTTTCATATATTCATCTACAAAGTAGCCTTTAATATGTGAGAAATCAGCTGAACCTGACTGAAATAAAAAAAAAGACTTAAGTGTACTCTGGGGGTGTTAGATGTCCTGAAAGGTACATTAAATACATTCAGTTTCTAGGGTGTTTAAAACAAGTCCCAGTGAGCCGGAAGGAAAAAAAATTCCCAAGCAAGCAAGCGTATTTGGTCTGAGCAAAAAGCACTGGGAAATCTGGGAATGCAAACCAATGTGATGTTGTAAGCTGTTTTGTGTGTCCACAGCCATTTCCATCAATCCCTGTTCTCCACAGTCTCAAGATACATAAGCACACTCTCTATGTCTATCACTCTGTGGCCTGGTGTCACTTGGACTTCTGGATACAAAAAACACCTTAATTAACCTTTCACATCCATTATGCTCTAATTTTGTTTGTCAATTCTGAATAACTAATTAAAAATTACCAATCACTACCAAGATGAACAACAAACGTCCAGCTGCTGAGGAGGGCACACAAGGATTTTCTATTTGAACAGAAAGAGGGCTCTCAAGTAAGACTCAAGACCGACACAGTGTTCCTATTGAAGGAAATTTCAGATTCAAACTTAAAGACCAATAATGATGGGATGACTGAATCATAACTCTGCTGCAGAAAGGTGCTGGTAGCTTAACTATCCAAACCATCATACAAGCGAGTAACTTACAATTAGGTTTAAATCAAAGGGCCAGGAACACTGTAACTTACTGAGATGGTGAGAGTTCACCAGTTCAGCCACAATACAGCCAGGATATTTGCCTCACACAGGCAGTTCTTTCTTAGAAGGAACATTACAATTGCTACATGTCCAGCCGTGGACTTCAGTGCTCACAAGGCCATCTATCTCCAAGCAAAAAATTGTTCAGTGTTCATGAGCACATGATGGTACTTCCATTAATCATAGAGTCACTGCAACCTTTTACTTCTCCCACTTCTGACAGTCACTGAAATCTTCATCAGCAGAGGAAACAAGTACTACTTAAAAGTCACTATGGTATGCTCACCTCTGAGAGGCCACTGTTCTAGAAGACATCTGAAAGCGAAGTGAAGGAGTGGAATGCCAAGTAACACTACCATGCCTTTTCTCTGTTCACAACAGTACCAAGAACTGTTCTTATGCGCCGTTTTCTAATAATACACCACTACTGCATAACCAAACAGTAATTTTGTTTTGAATGTTTCAGATGATGATTTCAGCACGTAACAAAAAAGCTAAAGTTTGTGTGGTGGGTACGCCATCTAACTAGCCATAACACAGGCATACTCGTATGGAGAAAAAGTATCAGTACTGAAACATGCAAGGAACAAATGAAACTCAACCAAACAACTACTGCGACTTAATGAAAGCAAGTGTTTTTGTTACAGACCACACAGGTCAGAAAGGCAACACAGGCAACATGGAACTCAGCTTGCTGCAAAGGAAAGGCCCAACCTGTGGAAAGGGGGATAGTCCCAAGGATCCTGTGTTCAGAGAAGCTGAAAAAGAAAGGAGGGTAGTTGGGACAAGTTTCATCTGAAACTAAAAGGGATGCATTAGGGACTTTTATCAGATTATCTCAAATCAGATACAGATCATATTTAGAGTGAGTTGTAAATACTTCTTTTTTGCCCCATATTGCATTCAAGAAGTAAAATTTTCACACATGGATATAAAACTTAAATTCTGTTACAGAATTAGAGTACTTTGGAGAAAGTAGAACAGAAGTAGAGCACAACAGAGTGGTCAGTATTTTACAAATGTATGTCAGGCCCAAGACAATCTTCACCCTGCTTAGGAAGATTTGCTTTAATAAACAATTATAAATAAATATAGTAGAACAATTTTGTCCTTATGATGTGTTCACATATTTTACTACTGGTGCATACACAACGCAGTCAAGTGAGTTATACTGATAAAGGTTGCACGTGAGTATTTCATGCAAATCCAGGCTCACAAAGAGTAAATCTCATTAGCTTCAAGCACAAGCCAGCACCCTTACCATCTCCAAAACTGTTATGACTTACATTGGCAAGTTGCTATCCTGCTATACTAAAGATAAGTAATTATTTAATCTTCTTTGAACAACTATGCAATATATAAAGATTTTCTTGTCAGCAAGTTCCAGTGAATGGCAAAAGAAGAAGACAGGTATCAATTGTCTAATTAAACAATACAATTTACTACTTTGGACAACACCATGGCAGCAAAGGAAAGTAGGGCTGCCAGTACTGTACACATGGTCCGCATTGATAATTTTTATTGTCTCAATAGGTAATTACTAGATTGAGAATGAGTAACAGAGTTTCTCATAGAAAAAAAAACTAGGCTAATACAAGAACAAATCTGATTTGAATGACATTCAAACAAAAGTAGAAATTTAAGGCAAGTTTGCCTGTGTTTAATTTATACCATCAAGGACTAGCTTTCCTGTCCTTCAGGACAGACCACTATGATTCAAAGAGACACCTTGACAGAAAGAGAATCTGTGATTGGAAGGCAACACTATGTGTGACTGACTTGAGCATTATTTTTAATGAACATAAAGCTTGTGAAATCTTTTGACAAATCACTCTGTTGTCAGCACACAAGTCTTTACTTGTTCTACACAGTGGACAGGACTGTAGAGCTAGCTATTAAATTTTCTCTTAGTATACTCAGTAATAGTATATGGCAGTATCACCTTCATATTTAGGAACTAAGATTTCATAACAGCAAAGACCCATCAGAAATGCAATCCCACTATCACAACACGGTTTTCCAGGCACACTCCAAGCAAACCCTATGCCACAAGCAGAACTGAAAGTGGAGGGCTGTTACCATCTGTCTCCCCTCACCCGACTCCAGCAGCTGTGCTGAAGTGCTCCTTCCTGTCAGCATGCACTCAAAGGAGCTGGAAGTGCTGACATGCTGCAACGTCAAACACCTCCTGCCTCTTAGGATGATCAGTGTACAAAAAGTTGTAGATACACAACAGTTTGAAACATTTGTTTTACAGCCAAGGATGATAATATTCCAGACCTCTGCTCCTGCATTGTACACTCCCAAGCATAAAAAAAAAAATTAAAAACAAAACTAAAGAAAAATTCTACTCTCTCTCCTCATCCCTCCCCAAGAATACCAGAGCATTGATCACACATCAGATTTTTTAATACTCATTGTCTGGTGATCATTCCAAGCCTGGGACTACACTGATTGTAAGCAAGAGCATTAAGTGGATGCAAAGCTACCCAGCCTTTACAGCACAAGCTATTTACAACCACATCTTTCTACCTGTATTTATTACCATTTGACCAGATCTAGTACCATACACAGAAGTACTGTCAACACAGCACAGTGTCTGCACTACTCATACAGGAAATCACATAAGACTGCATTCATTGCACATAGAGATGACAGACAAATGTTGTTACACAGCCAAGTGGCAGTTGACAGTACAGTAATCTTACAGTTATAACAAAAAAGGTAGCTTCTGCCCTAGCTGTGTTCCTTTTTAGCTTTTTGTCTGAAAAACATATACCAACTCCAGTACCCCAGCAAAAAACTTAAACCTATTATTTAATAAAGAATATTAATTTTCTATAAAGAAATTATGAACATATTAGAATTAACTTCTACTGGAAAATGTGACATAAAAATAACCAATTTCATTATTTGCAATAGCAAATATGTTTTCTATACTTTCCCCTTGTTTAATAAAGAAATCTCAAATGAAGCAGCTTACCTGATCTTGCAAAGACATAACAGGATTATTTTTTGTTGTATTGATATGTAGAACATGGTATTTGTTCTTTGCACAAAGATCATAGGCAATGTTTGTGAAGGATGTGCTGGCAGTCTTAGGTACTCTGTTGTAAATAATCACCACATCATCTTCTTCATCTGGCATCACAACTTGTCGGGGGCCATCTACTGTATGACGCTGCTCTATTTCTCTGACTTCATGTCTTGCAATAGCCCGTTCTGTTAAGGATGACAAACACAAATGTAAATATTTACAATGTAAATATCACAAAGCTTGCAGTTCAAACCACAGAATGTAAATAATGTGCTGAAAGGCAGAACATCCTCAGCAATAGAGGAATGCTTGCTGTCATATACTTTTTTGACACATATGAAGCACAGCATAATCTATAAAATGTCTAAATGATAAAAGTTGATAACTAGCCTGTTGCAGAGCACAAAGACTAGAAAAGACAACGCTTTGGGAACGCACACTGTATTCTATGACTCACACTAATGTTACTGAAGGCCATTGTCTGTAAAGAAAAACGTCTATAAGGTGCTATCAAAATGATCCCAAACAATTTCTATAAAGCACATAGAAATCATATTAGAACTTCAAATTTGAAGAATATGAATTTTCTGAAAGCAGTAGAAAGACTAACACTAGAGATTTAGTCAATTAACTGAGTAGAGGCACTGGAATTCAGATGAAACCACTGGTTTGTGATTTCAATCGATACAAGCCCCGAGTGTAAAGTATTACAATAAACAGGTTTGCAAAAATCTGATTAGATTTATTAGTTTAAACTTTGGTAAGAACAGAAGAGTGCTTATGGCACAATGAACATTACGATGAAGAATGTTCTCTGACTACTGAAATATATCAAAGACATGACAAAAAAAATCAAAAAACTAAGCTATGAACAAGATACTTCGGCAAGGTAGAGTACGTTACAAATAAACCAATTTTCCTTTTTTACAACAGGCAATACTCTGAATAATTGAACTCTACTTCAGGTGCTAAAAGCTTATTTGGAAACTAAAAACCCCAGCACTACAGCTTTTCTTTTCTTTTTTTTTTTCTTTTTGTTGCTGCTGAGTATCAAATACTTTGTACTGACTGAGATACAGCTTTGTTGTGTTCCAGATAAGTATATATGTTAATACGATTTGTAATACAGACGTCAAAGCATCTTTTCTGATTATTGTGGTATTGCCTATAATAATGTATTTACTCAAAGAAATCCATGTTAGTCAACAGCACAAGCTGAAGTCAGTACCACAAGAGTAACCTGTAATTCTCTGATTATGCTATTACACAGGCATAGCTCTTTCTGGATGACACACTTTAAAACAGCAGCAGCTCTTGGCTTTTACATCCCTAGCTTCCTATAACCCAGCTCCTTCTATTCTCTTTCAGCACATCTCTTTAATTATAACACAAAACCACTTTTAAAACAGGATCATTAAGCTGTGAACACCACTAGCTTGCAATTTCACATAAATTGTCTTCAAGCACAAACTTCCATCTGTCTGCAGCACTGCAAAGCTTAAATTCACTCACACTCTCATATGCTTGTCTCTCACACTCCATAGCAAAGTTACATGCGTATGAAAATGTTTGGAGCAAATGCTTATTGAGTGTATCTCAATTTCCTACATGACATCTGTTGCAGATGTCATAGTTTCTGGTCCCTCCTTTCTCATTTGCTACCTTCTCCCATCACTGCTGGCAGATGTCCTGTTTTGGAAAAAAATGAGGGAATAAACTCAGGTTTCATCTGTGTGAAGATGGGTACAACAAAATGAGGCCAGCAGCTCTCCCGTTCCTGCCACTAACATTATTTGGTAGGAGACACAGCTAACCACATGGCTGCGCAAGGCTACATGAATACTGAACACCACCTAGAGATGTTGAAATGAAACAAATTTAATTTGTATTTTCTACACCAGAGTAGCAGATCTCAGCTGGATTTCAATCATAAATGCAAAGAACTCCAAAACTGATAAGGATGGCTTGTGTGGAGGGATGCTTTCTTTTACATGTAGGAAATAAGCACTTTTGAGAAAAAGAAATTATTTGCAAGAGGAGTCATAAGAGGTGTTCCTCCAATGAGGCATTTGAAATCATCGCAATTCAAGAATTAGCATGATCAGTGCACCCTAAAGACTACCTGTAAGATATAAAAGAGGTATGATTAGATGCAGAAAGGCTGTTGCATACTACCACCTTCAACTTCATGTAGTGATAGGATAAAGGAAGAACCCATGCACAGAGGCGATCCTTCACAAGTGTGTAATATATAGGCAGTTCTATTATAAAAGAATAAGGAGACTCTAAGTTTTAAATTAAAATAAAAAGTAATCTTTACGATGCACAACTGAATCACCTCTTTGAAGTAACTGCAAGAGTTAAAAGCCAGAGGCTAAGATGAATTGCAGGATATAAACTTCTGAAGCCCAAGGGAAGCTAAAGCTAGTGAGAGGCAGATGAAGCACCTGGGAAGTATCTAAGTCAGCCATTCTTATGGCTTATTTAATTGTAGTCTATTAATAAAACATGGAAACTTGCAAGTTGCGTATGAGTTCATATTTTTTCCCAAGTCATGAACAGTTTGTAGTTTTCCCTATAAAGTCATGAAGTCTTTTTGCTGTTACTTTCTGAAAAGTCTGTTTAACTCTTCAAATGCTACATGATTTGCTCTATATGGATTTACATATTTATGTATTGATTTATTTATAGGCCACTTGGTTAAGTAATCAGAAGATAAGAGAATTTGAGAAGCTGATAGGCATTTGATTAACTACTTAATTTGCTCTTCTATAAAATTTAAATAATCTTGGAAGTCCTGTAAGAGTTGAAAAGCAAACACTAGTTACATGTTTTTCAAAGTACTATAGAAAATTCAATGTATTCTTTAATGAGTTTTAACATGTGAAAGACAGATAGGAAGAAGATGCTAGATATTTATTTGTGTATTTGGTTTACAAAAAAAATCTCCTTAGAGGACAGCCCTGTAAACCTGATTATGAGAACTTGTCTAAATCAGGCTGGATTTGCCACACTAAAATGAATTTTAAAACCCAAAACACATTACATCATTTCCTTCCTATTCAAGATGCTGTGGACAAAACTACATCCTACATTCTCACTGCTTTTATTGCACTTGATTTTGTAAAAAAAAAAACCACCCTGGCAAAATTATTAAAAGCCAAGGGCATAAACTTACATTAAAACTGTCCACACTAAGTTTGACACTACATCAATATTACAAGATAAGCAGCCACAAGCAGCAGTACCAAAGAGGTACTTTGAATACAAGACATTTTTTTATATATAATACAGGGCATGAAATATGTCTCACATGTTTTACCACTGCCTGTTTAGATACACCACAATAAATAATATAATTACAGTTGGGGAAAATGCTGTTCTGGTATATGGACTTGTCCTGTATGCAAACTGCAAGGACTGTCTGCACACAGGAAACTAACACTTTGGAGAGAAATGGATAGACCAAGTTGGATTGCTTAGGCCTGTTTTGTTAGGACGTCAACTAATAAAATCACCAGTTAAAATGCACCAGACCCATACAATCTACAAAAGCCCTGAAAACACAACAGAATATTTACATAATTGTAACTACTGTGATCACAAGCAGTTATTTATCTACAGACTTTGCACATTCCAACAGATTAATGTCTTGGGGAATACAACTTTATTAGCATTTATTACTTCAAATCCAAGTGTTAGCTGCATACAAAATATTATCTCCCAAACAAAACAAAGTTTTTTAAAAATTTAAAACATAACAAATCCAAACATTTCAAATTCCTCACATTTTTCACAAAGGCACAAGAACCTCCTGGGAAAATCTGTTAAAACCAGAAAATCTTCTTTCCCCTATAGCATAGCACTGCTGTTTCAGATACATTCTGATCCTCCTTGGCTGTTAAAATCAAGTTAAGTGAGTACCTGGGAGAATAATTCAGAGCGCACCACTATTTCTCCCATGTCTTGTTTTCCTTCCATATGTATCTATAGATATTATTTGGGCTTGTTCTCTGTGTCCTACGCGTCTGCCACACCTCCTTGCGAAATCTCCCACTCGGATAAGGAAAGGCTCAGTTTTAAAATAAATTTTATCTCAAAAGTCTTCTAGTGTTGCCCAACAAAAGAAAAGGATGTAGACTCAAACTTCACTCACATTGACTTGATGTGAAGGAACTGGATGACAGGTGCTACCCTGAAAAATGGATTCTTTACCCTGCATGCAAACCAATACACACACAGGGTTGAGGTATTTCTTTAATGCAGGCTTGTGCAAGGTCAGGAGCTAGGTGGTATCCCACAAAGCTAACTCTACTCTACCCCAGAGTCTTAAGAGTTCCTTGTAAATTCACATTTACAAATGAATGAAGAAAATGTAAATTCACTCTTAAGAATACTACCAATGCTCAAGGCTTATCTCTCTCTGTTGGTCCTTAGGTTATCTTACTGATGGTCCTTAAGTATTGCTTGAAGTGATACTATCTATCTACACCCAAATGAATGCCTAAGGTTAAAACAAAATTATTAAGAGCATCTTTTCATAAGCTTCACTTCAACTGATTCACTGAAACTGACTCACAAGAGATAATTTGGCCTGTTTTTCTTAGACATCAGTAGTACCATACCTGAACAAACAAGTACTGTATATCTTTGACACTGGACAGCACTTCAAACCACTAAGCCGGTTTGATCCAGTAGGGAACAATATTGAAACCAGCTAACTTGGTGTCTCAGCCTTCTCTCCACTGTGCTCCCAGGTCAATTAGGCAAGCATCTGGTAGTCTGAGGCACTGAGTGAGCTCAAGCTGTTTCCCTACCCAAAAGCTACATTAAACACACGATTGGCCTAAATACTGAACCCCAGCAGGACCAAAAATCTACTCGCTATTGACTCCATTTCCTCTGATGAAGAATGAAAACTGAACAGCAGCTTAAAAATGGACCACAATTACGTAGCTAAGTTAACGTCCTGATTAACTTTCAAATGATACACATCCACCATACACATATAGCCTTCATCCCTCACTGAAGTGCAGCTTCCTCCAGAGCTCTTTAGCAGCATACTGCTTATAAACTACAGTAGTGCTGTTGCATGGGGATATCAATACTTTGGGATGGAGACAATGAATCAGTGATGCTATGACGATTTATGGCCATGGAAGACTTGTGTTGCTGTACCAAATTAAAACTGCAGGAAAATGATAGATTGAATTAACAAAAAAAACCCTTAAGTCAAATTTGCAAGATACAAGGGTTAATATACTATTTTTCAAAGACCTTTGGGAGTAGCAATTCTGTCCTGCTCTAGTTTTAAGTCTTATTAACAAAAGAACCACTACATTGGTTCATTAGCAAATTCATGACTTAAAACACAAACAATTATGCTGGTCAAGCCCTTGGATTTTTTGTTTCTCCTAATTTCTTTTCCTTTCTGGAAGTGTTCTGTATGACTTACTGTGTCTTTATTGTTGACTAACGAATGCATACTGCTCTCAAAGGCAATTCTAGGTGAGCCATTGTGTGAAGGGTGAATGTCAGTAGAGTGAAACAAATCCTACCTCCCTCTTCCAGTAACTAAGTGATCTTAAAACTAGTCTATAGGGCTTTGAATTCTCTTAAGTGTGACACTGTATAACGATCTTTAAATGATCATTCTTAAAATCACAATTAACTATTATGTTTCTCCACTATATGCCCATTATAGTCAACATTAAGTAGTAACTTTTTAAATTTTAGGAAGAAATTTCTCACTATGACGGTGATGAGGCACTGGAACAGGTTGTCCAGGGAGGTTGTGGATGTCTCCTCCTTAGAAGTGTTCAAGATCAGGCTGGACTGGGCTCTGGGCAACCTCATCTAATGAGAGGTGTCCCTGCCCAAAACCATCAATTAACTGCTATGAAACACCGTGGCTACAATAACGGCAATGAAAACTATGTGTAAATCAGAAATTTGTTCTCTAAATAATAAACCACTGCTGAGTATGTAACAACAGGGCTTGCTCTTATTTAGAATGTCTTAATATTATAGTGCAGGTCCTCAACATTAGCAAGAAACGTTAATATAACTGTTTTATAGAGAGATATAGTTGTCACAAGTGTTTCACAATACAAATGTGCATGTTACTCCTTTGAGCAAAATCCAATTCAAATAATGAAAGAAGCAAGATCAATACAGATCACCTGACTCCGTTTAGTAAAGCAGCCTGGAAACCATGCTGTTATTTTATACAAGCTTCTTGTAAGCATACAATTATTTACTTTTTCTAAAAGGGAACTGGCTAACATAAAAGGATCACCAACCTGCCTGTTAAAATCACTGAAAGACCAGGTATGGGCAATGTTGCATCACAGTAACTCACCATCACATTTAAAAAAACTACTTGGTAAGAAGCACTGTTACTTCTAACACATTACTACTCTTATACCTTTGCTTGTCTTCACAAATCCTGTGAGCCAGCAGGGTAGAAGACCAGCCTGGTTGAGCAGGGAACATTCACAACAAAAAAAAAAGTGTCTCAACTTTGGAAAGAGGGGCAGGTGACTCAGAAAACATTTCAGGATATTGTAAGATCAGGTAGAAAGAGAATTAGAGAAAAAAAAGCTCAGTTAGAACTGAATCTGGCCAAATCTGTTAATAATAAAAAGCGCTTTTATAAATACATTAATAACAAAAAGGGCCACTGAAAATCTCGAGTCCTTATTGGATGAAGGGGGGGGAACACAGTAATGGAAGATAGGGAAAAGGCTGAGGTACTTAACATCTTCTTCACCTCAGTCTTTAACTAAAAGCTTGGCCATCCTCAGGATGACTGGGCTCCTGAGTTGGTAGGAAGAAGAGAGAGGAGGGAAGAGGAGCAGAATATCCCTCCTGTAATCCAGGTGGAAGTAGTTAGTGACCTGCTCTGCTACTTAGATCCTAACAAGTCTATGGGTGCAGGTGAGATTCATCCCAGGGTGCTTAAGGAGTTGGCCATGAAGCAGTAAGTATGAGGCAACCAGGGGATCAGACATAGCCAGCATGGGTTTAAGAAAAGGAAGGTCCTGCCTAACCAATCTAATCTTATTCTATGACTGGGTGAGCTGCCAAATGGTTGAGGTGAAGGCTATGGATGTGGTCTATCTAGGCCTCAGCAGAGCCTTTGGCACAGTCTCCCACAGCATCCTCCTGGAAAAGCTGGAAGCCCATAGTTTGGATAGGTGCATCCTCCACTGGGTTAAAAACTGGATGGCTGACTGGGCACAGAGAGTGGCTGTGAACGGTGCTGCATCCAGTCAGTGGTATCCCCCAGAGATCAGTACTGGGCCTGGTCCTATTCATCATCTTTCCTGATTACCTGATGTGGAGATTGAGTCGAGTCTCCCATTAGTAAAGTAAGCCAAGCAGGGTGGGGGTGGGGGTGCAGTGTTGATCTGCTGGAGGACAGGGAGGCACTGCAGAAGAACCTGGACAGGTTGGGTTAATGGGCTGAGGCCAACAGGATGAAGTTGAACAAGGCCAAGTACAGGCTTTATGTTGGCTACAATTACCCATGCAGCTACAGACTGGGGTAAGTATTGCTGGAGAGTGGCCTGGCAGACAGGGACCTGGGAATACTGGTTGATAACCTGTGGAATGTGAGCCAGCAGTGTGCCCAGGTGGCACAAAACGCCAATGGCATCCTGGCTTGTATTAGGAAGAGTATGGCCAACAGGACTAGGGATGTAGATCTCCCCCTGTATTGGGCACTGGTGAAGTCTCACCTTGACTACTGTATGCAATTCTGAGCCCTTCACTTCAAGAAAGAGATTGAGGTACTGGAGGGGGGCCAGAGGAGAGCAACGAAGATGGTAAATTAACTAGAGAGAAAGTCTTATGAGAAGAGTCTGAGGGACCTGGGGTTGTTCTGCCTGGAAAAGAGGAAACTCAGGGGAGACCTTATCACTCTCTACAACTACACAAAGGGAAAGTGTAATCAGGTGGGGGTCAGGCTCTTCTCCCAGACAACCAGCGACAGGACAAGAGGAGCTGCACCAGGGATGGTTTAGGTTGGATATTAGGAAGTGCTTCCTCACAGAAAGGATGGTTAGAATACACTGGAATAGACCGGCCAGTGAATTGGAGGCGTTTCAGGTAAGAATGGATGTGGCACTTAGTGTTATGGTCTAGCTGACTGTGGTGATGTTAGGGCACAGGCTGGACTTGATAATCTTGCAGATCTTTTCCAGCCTCAATAATTCTGTGAATCTTGGCTACACTAACCTAATCTGGAATACTACTGCCCACTGGTCTAGCAGACAAAAAAGGGACAAACAGCATTGCCTTCTGATCAGAACAAGTGGATAAGGTAGAAAGATCTATGTTCGTTTAGTAATCCCAGAAACGTAGAATACCAAGAATAAGTGTATGATATCTCTATGCAATACCAACAGATATTCTATTTCTTAGTCTATACACTGCTAATGTAGATTAAGTATTTACACATACAAGCATAATTTCTAACTTGAATGTATTTATAGGAGGTTATATAAAGTACTTTGAAAAAGCAGGAATGGTTTCATGCTGAATGAGCCCCACTATTGTTAAGTCATAACAGAATTCATTTTAATTACATTTTTAAAGTACTGATTACATAAGCTCTTGATTATCTATTTTGCTTTCATTGTGAAGACTATCTAGCTCTCAGGTTCATTTTAAGACCTTCTATTTAATTCTACACCCTGGTTCCTTTATATGCAAAAGTATGTGTTATTTTTCTCACAAAACTGCAAATTATTAATTGAGATATTTGCTAGCTAATGTAGCTTAAATATCAACATATAGAAAAAAAATGCTGCTTTATCTTTTATTCCTGTCTTAGGCTTGCAGACTAAAGACCTCATCTGAGAAGGAAAAAAGGAAACAAGATTATCTTTTCAGTATTTAAAATCCAAATATTTAATTTACAAAGGCCCTTGGAACAACAAGAAAGTTAATTTAGCTTTACAAATAATTTTGCTGGCAGCTGACATAGATTTGCACAATATAGAAAAATCTGAGCAGTCTGAAAAAGAGCCTCAATACAACATAATACCAACCACCAGAAACACTCATATATTTGGTCGGATTATCTTTTGCAGACATTAAGACTTTGCTTGTATAAAATAAAATCTGACAATTTAAAGTAATCTGTTTCCAACAATAACCAATAGTGTAAAATCTAGCATTAACCCATTTCTAATATGTATGAAACATGCAGAGCTCCTTTTGCTGTCATTCAAAGTATTTTGAACTGTCAATACCGAGCCACTTAAGGTATTTTAACTTGATTTTACAGAATACATTACCTAGGCAGCACAGACATGCACAGTAGTGCTAAAATTGTGTTTCAAAGCAAAATTTTGTTGAAACTTTAAGACTCATGTTCCTGAAGAAGGTGTATGATGTTGAGCATTATGCATTTTCGCCAGAGGTGCAGCTATTTGTCTCAGCTCAGCTTTCCCCAGAGAAGTTGCACTTCCTTAACCACCTGCTTTCCATGCCAGCATTAACACTACTGAAGTAAACTAAACTTAAGATTTTAATACTTGTTCTTCCCGTCTCCAAAAATGAAATCTGAATTTCTTCAGTTGCTTTTGGTTTAAGTCTCCAGTCACAGATGGTTTCCGTATTTATACTTTAAATTTTCCTTGCTGTTGCATTAAGTCACATTCTGTTAGTATCAATTACTACTTGTGTGTATATGAATAATAAAGTAAAAAAGTACAAGCTGTAGCAATGTGAAGAGATATAAAGAATATATGGGAAAACATAAAAGTCTTTCTTTTTGCTATATGAAGCAGAAGTTACTTCTAAAGGCATTATGTTCTGGTAGTCACAATTCACATACAAGCTTTGTGCAGAAGAGGGAGAAAAAGCCAAGAAGCAATAGTCCTTCATAGTAACATGTGATTCAAGGGAAACTCCATAATAAGTTGGTAAGAGAGACAATTTACATGATCCTACCGTTTGTCTCATCAGCCACCATTCTAGATCCAAGCCATCAAGAATTCATGTCAAATTTTTAATTATCATTTCTTCATACTCTTTTCTCTTTATTGTACTTTTTTAAAAGGAAGCAACATCATATCACCCATTCTAAAAAGGTAATACGAAGAAATGAAGCTGCTGTGTAAACGAAACAGTAAGAAAGCTTTCACACAGTATGTTCAGTAAATTGGTACTTAGAAATAAATACTAGACTAATTTATACTGTTTGGTAACTAATAATTCATCAGTACAACATGCCCATTACAGAATAGCATCTATATATTAGTCTCCTTCAATTACAGAAATTCCATCTGACTTCCAGTCTAACCCTACCCTCTTCCAGCTTGAAACCATTATCCTTGGTCCTACCACGCAAAGCTATTGGAAAAAGCTCCTACCCAGCTTTCCTGTAGGCAGCCCCCTTCAGGTACTGGAAGGCTGCTGTAAGATCTGCCCAGAGTCTCCTTTTCTGTAGGCTGAACAACCCCAACTCTCTCGTAGCCTGTCCCCATAGGTGAGGAACTCCAGCCCTCCAATCATCCTCGTGGCCCTCCTCTGGACACCCTCCAACAGTTCAATATCATTTCTGTGTTGTGGGGCTCGAGACCTGGATGCAGCACTCGAGATGGGGTCTCACAAGAGCAAAATAGAGGGAGAGGATCACCTCCCTTGATCTATGCTTCTCTTGATGCAGCCCAGGGTCCAGTTGGCTTTCTGTGCTGCAAGTGAATATTGCCAGCTAATTTTGATTTTTTCATCGACCAACACCCCCAAGTCCTTCATCTCAAGGCTGCTATCAATCTGTTCCCCACCCAGCCTCTATTTGTGCCTGGGATTGCTTCAACCCAGGTGCAGGACCTTGCACTTGGCCTTGTTGAATCTCATGAGGTTGGCACTAACTAGCCCACCTCTCAAGCCTGTCCACATCCCTCTGGATGGCATCCCCTACCTCCAGGGTATCCCCCATGCCACACAGCTTGGTGTCAACAGCAAACTTGCTGAGGGTGCACTCAGTGCCACTCTCCATATCGCGGACAAAGATGTTAAACAGCACTGGTCCCACTACTGACCCCTGACGGACGCCAGTCATCACTGCTCTCCATTTGCATTTTGAGCTGTTGACCACAACTCTGTGTGACCATCCAGCCAATTCATTATCCAGCAAGTGGTCTGTTCATCAAGTTCATGTTTTTCCAGTTTGGTGACCAGGATGTCATGCAGGACAGCTTTACACAAGTTGAGGAAGATGACGTCAGTTGCTCTTCCTTTGTCCACTTGTGCTGTAAGGCCATCATAAAAGGCCATCAAATTAGTTAGGCAGGACTGGGCTCTGATGAAGCCCTGTTGGTTATCAATCACATCTTCATTTTCCACAGGGCCTCAGCAGGGCCTTTAGGAGGATCTGCTCCATGATCTCTCCAGGCACAGAGGGGAGGCTGACTGGCTGACAGATTCCAGGGTCTTTCTTTTTTCTTTTATAAAGATAGGGGTGATGTTTTCCCTTTTGCAGTCAGCAGGAACTTCAGCAGACTGCCATGATCTTTCAGATATGTTGGCTAGTGGCTTGGCAACTTCATTTGCCAGTTTCCTCAGGACCCGTGGGTGGATTTCATCAGGCCCCATGGACTTGTGCACTGTTAAGTTCTTTAGATGGTCTCGAACCTGATCTTCACTGAAAGTTGTTGGATCATCCTTCACCCTGTCTCCTGCCTACTGGCACTTGAGTGGAGTGGCTAGAGCCTTTGCTGCTGAAGACTGAGACAAAGAATTCATTAAGTACTTCACCCTTCTCCATATCACCTGTGACCTGGTCTCCATTTTCCCTCCAGAAAGGCCCTACGTCATCCTTAGCCCTCCTTTTTTTACTGATGTATGCAAAGAAACACATCTATCATTAGAATATAGTAAGGATCACATGGCTACTGCCTCCTTGGAAGGACAGTGTTAGTCACTTCTCCCAAATCTTGACTTGTACAAAACCTTTTTTGAAGTCACATAGTGAAACAGCATTGCTACTGCACATTTGTCAATTGTATACTACTAGCCTATGATCAACTGAAGAGACCTCTCAAGCCAGATACACTGTTGTTCTTCCATGCACATGCACATTTTATTTCAGATATCAGTAACAATGCCAAAATAACAAAAATTTAAACTGTAATATTATATAATTTGGACAAGACTAATGTCATTCAGACAAAGCAATGCTGTCCAAGTGGTCTTCCTTCTATGCTCCCAAATGTGGACAAATTATCCCAATAGTAATTTGGTTAAAGCAGTAACCCTTTCTTCCAGATGCTATAGGAAAGGCCCCAATGTGTAGTCAATGTTACAAGGCAGCAGCAATTTCACACAGCTTTACATCTGGCACTTAAAAAAATACCTGGAATGCCAGTAATTTTTGTAAGACATACAAACTGTTTTTAAGCTGTTCTGCAATGTATTTAACTTCTAAAACAATATTTATAAATCTACATAGTATGGTTTATTTCAAAATATACCATATATCATAACTCTGTTCCGGTTTTGTGTCTTTCAACTCAGACAGGAAAAAGGGTTTAGATATTGTGGGGGTTTGTTTTTGTTTTTAAATCATGGCTCTCAACATCTTTGAAGCAAAGGAGTTTCATGCTGCTTCTCTCTGAGGCAGAAAACATGACTTCTGCATCAGAACACAGCAGACATCTCTCCTGACATAAGAGGAAAGCTGTTGCAAGCCGCTGTGATGTGACTGGCAATGGGGTAATCGACAGGAGTTTAATGGCACTGTCTAGCCCAGCAGAGCCGTAGGAGTCAGACTGGCTGTCTCTGCACATCTGTTGTGGATATAAGCAGTTGAGAACAATCCTTGGTTTCAGCCCAGATACTAACTCATCCAGTATATTAATCAAAAAAGCAGTTGAATCCGATGGTTTTCATTTTGCAAAATGACAGATCCCTACTCCCTCATGACTACATCCATGAATAGTTCCAACTTGTGAACTTCAGATGGATTAATACCTCTTCCTCTGCAGAGGGTCACCCTGCACAAAGCACGCAGCCATGGGAAACAAACTACAGGAAATGAGCTCACCTACAGGGAACATTCTTGAACTGATAACAGCTAAGCTGCAACCACCACAAAAATTCATGTTCATAAATGTCTTGGTGAAAGGAAATACAAATTGGATAAAACGCATATTTTTTTAGGAAGCAAGAGCTCTTTCTAATAACTACTTAGGCCATCATAAAGCTTTATCTGCACTAGGGGGAGTACAATTTGGAAGCCACAGCCAGCATCCTGGCTCATTTAACACACAACACAGTTGTCCCTAATTTAGTCACAAGCTGATACTAAAACTACTTTCATCGTAATTTTACTATTCAGCCTATCATTAAATGTGAAAGGTGGACACTCCCAGGCAGTAAAGATCTTTAAAAGCAAGTTGACTACAAGGTCTATAAAGAAAAGCAAAAATAATTTACATTTATCACAGAATAGTTTGAGTGCGAAGGGGCCTTTAAAGGTCATCTCTTCAAAACCTGATTTACAGTCAGTTGTACAACAATTGAGATTGACATGTGATAAAGAGTGTGAAGAGAACTGATAAGGTTTTATTTGCCTTATTTTCCCACCATATGGCTACACTTGGTTCTCATTACCAAGCCTTTCCTCCCAGCTGAGAACAGAAACTCCCATTTTAAAACATATGTTGACATACATGTTTCAAGAGGTAGTGTTTTAACAGTATTATCAACTACTCTTAATACTTGAAGAAATCACCAAACTTGTCAACATTTAAATATCTGTTACCTGTTACTGTAACTGCTCTTTAATCTAGTCCCCACTAGCTGGGAAATACACCACAGAGATCAAAAAAATTAACTGTTATAGTTTACATTTTGGTTTGTGCTTATCTGCCAAGAAAAAAACCCAAAAAAGGGAAAAAAGGGGAAAAAACAAACACCTCTGCCCCCTATCTTCCTACCTCCAGCAGAAATTGCAGGCACAGGGGAAAGGGCAAAGCAAGCTATCCTTAGGGGAAGGCAGCAGAGGAAAGAAAGATTTCCCCTTTAAAAGCAAGAACTACTTCCAGTATCTCTTTCTTTTCCTGGAGCTCCAACTTGCTGGAAGTCTGGAATGGGACATCATGAGTGAAACAGACTGGAGTAGCTCTGGTCCTGCCCACTGAGTGGTGGCTCTGGGCACAGCCATGCGCAGTAGCAGTATGCCTTATCCACTGCTGGAGCTATGGAACTGTGCCAGCAGGCAGGCAGCCTTCTCTGCACTGAGCAGAACAGAGCTACGCTGATCATTGCAAGCCTGAAGACACTGGAGTGGTGGGCTAACTATAAAGAAGAAAGCTCCAAGTCCTGGAAAAGGGAGGTCCCTGCTGGTTTGCAACTGCAGCTGCCATTTTGTTCTTCCCACATCTCTGGGCCATGCAGTTGTGTCCCCCATCCTGACCATGCAGCCTGCACCATCTTGATTTACTTAACAGCAGGAAAAGAAGCTGCTGTCACAGCTTGCTACTGAGAAAGGCTAGGAATGGTTGAGTAAGGGGGAGAATGAAGCACTGAAGGGTTTTGCTTTTTCAGCTGATTGAAACTGTCCATGCAAGAAGCTGAAGGGATTCGTGACTCCTAAACCTTTGTCAGAGTATTAGGAAATTGGGGTTTTAAGTGTCCCAGTGGCAATCCCTTCTGTTGCTGAGGTGTGTGTGTGTATGCATGTGTGTGTCTCTTTTTCCCAGGGAATCCTGCCTGAAGCCAAAGACTGCTACAGAATTCTTTGCCCATTTTTTTTTCAAATGTGTTTAATGGCCTCATGACACCATTTTTGTTTGTTTTCACCTGCTTGGGCTTCTCTTTTTCCTGTTCTTAGATATAGATTTAATAAGCCCCTTTTTGTTTCCCCAAGCTGCTTCATTGCCTGATAAATTCTATGAGAGCCAGTTTGGTGTGTTTAAGATTGCAGACACCAATCTAAAAAGACCCCAGAAGGCCAGGCTGCCTTTCATTTTTTAATCTGGGACATTAACTAAGAAATATTTCAGCAACAGTTTTGACTGCTTAACTTTTTTTATTTTCCTCTGAATTTAAGGGTGTATTTTATTTTCTCATTTTACCATGTTAGTAAAACTATTCAAACTTGTTCTTTTACTGGCACTGGAAAAATGAGACATTATCTTAGTTAAGTAGTTGAAATTTTTGCATCACAAAAGCTGCCTTTAAAATGAGTTACTTTTCTTGAAAACTAAATGAAGCACCCATTAAAAAAATAATTAGTATGTACAACAACCACTTCAAGGCCTATCTCTTGCTATAAGACATTTCTATTGAGCAGCAATCTGGACTGCATTATAAAACACTATTATACATGAACAGATGGAAATCATAAAATGATATTTAGCAACAGATTTCCTGTCAGAAACTTATATAAAAATAAGGGAGGAGGAAGGGAAATATGCTCAACAATTTCAACTAGCCATCAATAAATCACTGGGAGAAAAAACAGAGGAATCCATGTAATGCCAATGACACACCAACCAAAGTTTTAATCCCTATTTTTTCAAGTCCCTTTCAAAGAGAGACATAAATAAGACTATGTTTTCACCTCTAAGCACACAATATAGGATCCAAACTGGTAAAACTACCCACCAAAGAACACACAAGAAAATGCATTTCACTTACGGTTCAAAATTAAGACCTCTCAGGTTTAGATTCTGACTTTTGGCTGAACATCAGCAGTGCTCTACATAGATTGGCCTCCTCCCTCACCCTTACCCACAGGCACTCAAGCTCAATTAGTGTCAGTGAGTTCCATCAAAACATTCCCTACCATAGAGTACCACCCCACCACCTCTCCTTCCTCACCTGTCCTTTTCAAGGAGCTTACAGGCATCCACTGCAGCATTGCAGTCATGCAAGTCATCACACCCTGTTTCAGTGATGGTGACTAGGTGATAGTTATCCTGTTTTACAATGGCTTTCAGCTCCTCCTGCTTGTTATTCATGCTTTGTGCATTGGTGTACATGCACTTGAACGGAACTGTGGATTTAAGCTCAAATGATTCAATGCAACCCACAGTCTTACCTCTGCTGAGCCTGGTTTCACCTCCTTCCCCCTTCAAATCTAGTTTAAAGACCTCAGAGCCCTGCCAACTCACTAGCAAGAATCCTTTTCCTCCTTTGAGACCGCTCAGCTCCATCAGTCCTCAGCAGGCTCATTGCCTTGTAAATCTCCCTATGATCAAAAATTCCAAAATACCACTGATGACACCAGTCTCTGAGCCTAACTGCAAGCTCCGAGCTAATCTGATGAGCTTTCTTGTTCTTTTCAGTGTTCTTCCTTGCCACCAAAGAGACTGAGGAAGCACCATCTGTGCTCACAAGCAATTACATTAGAACGGAATCGCATTTGACAATTACCCTTTCCTCTGTTTCTTGGTAGAGCAGTTGTAATGAATGGTGCTGACTGCCCTTACCCTTGTTAGCTCCTTCACTGTTGTCCTCATTTCACTGACCCTGATTCCAGAGCCCCCGTACCTGTTGTGTAGGGGCAAAGAAGCAATGTGTGGGACAGGTTGCTTCCAGTATAACTGGATTTAAATACTCCACAGTTGCCCCACCATGGTTACAGTAAAAAACAATGTCAGAGTAACAGCTGCTGAACATGCTATCCAAGAGGAATGTGAGGATAAGAGAGGTAAGACACAGATATGAAGGAAGAGGCACTCTTTGAAATAACTTACTAAGATTCTGTTTGGTTTATTGTTCAGAATAAATTGGGCAGAGTTGTATTTCACTACTGATAAACTGATAAATAAAGCTACATGAAAACTAGCAAAATCTCCAAAATACTGTTTCATCAAGACTTCAAGACACATTACACACTAAATAAGTGTTTCCTTTAGCATAGAAGTCAACAGTAGCACAACTCTTTGGTCTATATACAGTCTAAATTTGTTATTTTCTTCCTAGAAGCACCAATGAAAGCTTTTACCTTTATTTTTCCATATATCTGACTTCTTTGAATTCACTCCTCTTTCTGCACAAACACGACACAAGCAAAGAAACATACAGACTTCCTTTGTGTAAGACCAGTGATTGGCTCCAAAAGGATTTTAAAAACAGAAGGCCTTCCTGTTAATTACTCCAAGCTAACAATTCACCAACCATGAGGTGAATTCAGGAGGTCAAAGTACATTAAACATGTGGAGGAACTGAGAGAATTAGAAGGAAAAAACGTACAACTTTACTATAAATTAGTATGTGCTGTATTATTCCACACTCCTCTAAAGAGCAAACTGCATCCAGAATTTATTTGTACATACACGTGTATACAGTTGCATAACATTTCAAAAAAGTTGATAGTCTTTTAGTGAGAGCTGGGAACAGAGTCTATACAAAAAGTAAACCTGGCAGCTCACAGATATCTCAAGCTTACACTTGGGAATGGAATCAGAATTCTGCGGTATATGTCTGGATACAGTTAATAAGGCTGATCATTTATAATTCACAATGTTCTCCTTTTATTTTACATTATGCTGCTCAGTAACAATTCTCCTTCTAACCTAAACTTTAAAAAGTAATCTTAGCCTTTCTTGAAACCAATCATTGAGAAACAACCATGTTTCTAGTAAGTGAAGTTAAAGAAAAATCAGCCATAAAATCACTAAAAAAGGTGAGAAATTATCTCAAGAATGGAGAAATATACTGTATTGTACAATGGAATAACAGACACCCTTAAAGTCTAACCAGGTGCACTGGAAGTAAAGAAACAGTGTTAGTTTCCTACCAAATTAAACTAAAAAAAGCCAAAACAATAACCCCCGAGCAGTTTCAGAAGTTTTTATAGTGTTTTAGGTAGCTTTTAATAGACTGAAGTGAGAACTGTCTGAGGCCTGGAAGCAGTGAGAGGCTTGAGTCTCCCATCTTCAAACCATTAGGCTTATGCAACCAACTGCCTCAGTCTTTTTCGCTTGGTTGATTTATCAAAGAACGAACACAAAGGCTTGTTTATAAAGGCATAGGAATTTGAGAGGGAATGGACATTTGGTTTTCTTTATACATAAGAATGATAGTATTCATCTATCTTTTTATATGTAAGGCACTTGAGATAACATTAGGTCTTACCTTAGTGGATTTTAGTTTAGTATCTTCCAACTCAGAGGTAATATAACATGACATATAAAAGGCTCATGACGTAGGCAGAAAACACTGGGGACATCACTCTACCTCCCTTTTAACTCCCTCCAAGCATAAACTTCTGATCTACAGAATGTACTAATTTCTATGAAAATAACCAAGTCATTTCTTTGTCCACTTGTTAGACACTGAAAAAAGAACCAAGTATATAGAGCCACTGATCCCTTCAGATTCAGCCTAGTATTCAGCCATACATGAAAGTGAAGAACCACAGGATCTTCAGTATACCTGGCAGACCAAATAAGCAAGCTTTTTTGATTGCAGACCTGTAAACTAATGGGAAAGAATACACAACCCAACTCTCCTTAAAGCTCTGTCCAGAGAGAAGACAAAGCATATACTTCTTTCTGGGGGAAAAAGATCCAGTAATTAATGCACATTGTAAAAATAAAACAAATCCAAAACAAAAAACCCCACCCAAAATAATTCCCTGCTACCAACATGCTTACCAGTATACACTACGCTAAGTACTTTGTAATAAAGTCCACAATTGCAAGTGTTCAGTTACAACTGCCCTCTGTGTGTCCTGTTCATATCTATTAGTGTCTCCTCAAATACACCTTGCCCCAAATCACTTGTCACTGTGACAAACAAAAATCACCTAGTACTGTTTATTCTTAAGCTCTCTTATATATGTCAATATGTGCATAATCACTGGATAATCCATGACAAATAACATTCCTTGGGTTTTTTTTAATGTCTTTATTTTTTACTCCATGTTATGCTTTTAGAGATTATTTTGTAATCTACATTAGCCACATGCATTTTTTTGCCTATATTTTCCTAGCAAAATAAACCAACACCAAAAGCAACAAAATTCTTATAGAGAATAGAATATTGATGTAGCAGCATGCTGATGACTAATATATATAGTAGATGTTTCAGTCATGGTTTCTGTCTTCAGCTATTCTGTAAAATAAAACCAACTCTGACTGACAAAACCCACAAAAATGTCTAATTGAAAGAATTTTTCAAGTTTCAGACATGTAATACTGTGTTGCTTCTACTGGTGGTCTATAATTATGCAGCACAGATACAGCATACTTATGCAAATGAAACTTATGCATTTCTCCATCCTGCACTTCAGCAGAGACCTAGTGGAATAACTAATGACACCAAAATCAGAATTTTTTCTTAGTGGAAAAAAATCTGACATTAAAATAATTAAATAGTGTTCATGTGTATTTGAAAGAATTAATTCAAGACAGTAGACCTCTGCTTTCAAAGTGAAAATACTCAACCACTCTTCCTTCTCTCCCAAGAATGTATTGTCAGTATCTGTATTGGAAGTGGCTATTAGGTATCAGCTTTCAGTGCACTTCCCAGAGCTGAATGTATTTAAACATTACTCAAATCCTTCAAAGGTTCACAACAGCACATTGCTAATTAATTTCATTTCAGAAGAAACATGGACTATCAAAACATTACAGCTCCCTCTCAAAACAAAATCTTCACATCACATTCTCATTATACAACTTCAGCTTCTACATCTCATAAACCAGTCAAGCTCCCTATACAATAAAACCGAGAGCTGGTCATTTCAACTTCTGCTTTGAGGCAGCATGTCTGCTTCAATCAAAGAACGTCTATGAAGGACAAGGCAAGACATCATGTGCTTTTACTCGGCTTCCCTAAAATTCCAGACGTCAGTGCAATATTTGTCAGCTCCTTTAGACTACAAATTACTGTGCAGAAGAGCTCAGACCAGAAGAGCAGAGGCCAGAAAACATGATTCTATACAAGGACCAATGAATGGGCCACATGTCTTCTGCTCAGCACTACCGTCCATCTCAGCCTTTTATCAGAAACCTATCTCATCAGTGACTAAAGCCAGAATGGTAAACCATAATCAAGTGAAGTAACTTTCAATAAGGACATGACAGAACGCTGAGAGAAACTAGGGACAAAGGCACTTTTTCAACAGCTACACTGAAATAGAGCAAAATTCATCTAGCAGGACCCAAAGAATACATCTCAATTTGATTCTCTTAGGAATTTTGCTTCATCTGGGAAGCAACATCATGGGTGAAGAAGAAATTCTTGAAAGAGATTTTGTCAAAATTGCCTGGTGCTAAAGAAATTTCATAGCCATTCAAACTAGAAACCCAAAATGCGGATTCATAGATTCATAGAACAGTTTAGGTTCAAAGGGATCTTAAAAGTTGTCTAGTTTCAACCCCCCTGCCATGAGCAGGGAAACCCCCCACTAGACCAGGTTGCTGAAGGCCCCATCCAATCTGGCTTTTAACACTGCCAGGGAAGGAGCATGCACAATCTCCGTGAGCAATCTGTTCCAGTCTCACCACCTTCAGCACCAAGAACTTTCCTCTGACCTCCAGTCTCAACCTACCCTCTTCCAGCTTGAAACAACTACCCCTGGTCCTACCACTCCAAGCCCTTGGAGACAGCCCCTTCCAAGCTTTCCTGTAGGCCCCCCTTTCAGGTACTGGAAGGCTGCTATAAGATCTGCCTGGAGTCTCCTCTTGTCCAAGCTGAACAGTCCCAACTCTCTTAGCCTGTCCACGTAGGAGAGGTTCTCCAGCCCTCCAATCATCATTGTGGCACTCCCTCTGGACACTTTCCAACAGTTCAGTATTTTTCCTTTTTTGGGGACTCCAGCTGGGGTCTCACAAGAGCAGAACAGAGGGGGGAGGATCACGCCCCTCGACCTACTGGTCATGCTTTGCCTGATGCAGCCCAGGGTGCAGTTGGCTTTCTGGGCCACAAGCGAGCATTGCCGACGTTTGAGTTAGGATGGCAAAAGCCAGATGACTATTTGTTTCATATAAAGGCGATCAGAGAAAATGTGAAATTTTTGCAATAAATCAAATCAATTCACAAGAATAGTTACTACAGATACATAAATATTATAAAGCAAATCATATTTGCTTTGCTATTACCAGTATTGTTTCCTCATTTTCCTGATGCTGCTCTACAGCTGTACACACAGTCGTGCTAGTTTTCCAAAAGAAGATATGAGCTTACTGCGGAGTAAAAGGTTCAGCCTGAAACTCTATGTTTTAACTTTGATAAACAGGTGATTTAATCTAAATGAGAAGCTGACAAGAAACAGAGCTGTGAGAACTAAGATGAGGAAGAAAATTACTTCATATGGTCTTATATGATTTTTATGACAAACACTAGGTGACAGTTAGATTACAACATTACCTGATACCTGATTCTAGTTATATTAGAACTGCACTGAAATTACAAAGCAGGCCCAAAATAACCATTATGGGCACAATATGCTGTCACAGAAGCACTGATACAAGCCTGTGCTTAAAGTGACTTACTAAACACCATTCAGGAGTCCAGCAGACTACACTGTGCTGTATCGTACTGCTTATCATTTTCTTCATGATCAGATTCTTACAATATCCCTGAAAGCCTGTAGTTTTGCTCTTTTTTTTTTTCAGTGGCAAACAGAGTATTTGTGCTGTTTATCAAAGGTGGGGGGTGGGAGCAAGACAGAGATATGTAGTTTGCACTGCTCTTTCCTGAACAAACAAGAGTATTGAAGAAAGAGCAGAAGTAAAGAGCTGCTTCACCTTTCCATTTCACTCCTTTCACTGCCACATCATATTTGGAAAAAACATTCCATTCTCACAATAACAGATAACAAGTTTCTCTCACTTCAAAATCTCTCACTGGCAAAAGATTCTTCAACAACAAAGAGATGGTGAGGGAGAATCTCCAACCCCTACTGGGATGGAGGGCAACATTATCACCAAAGATGAGGACAAGGCTGATGTTATTGAAAAATAAAACCTGAAGGACAGGTCTTATGAGGAGTGGTTTAAGGAACTTGGGTTGTTTAGTCTGAAGAAAAGTCGGCTGAGGGGAGGCCTTCTCACCCTTTAGAATCACCTGAAAGGAGGTTGTAGAGAGGTTGGAGTCAGTCTCTTCTCTAAAGTCATTGGCAATACTATTGAGAGAAAATGGCCTTGGATTGCACCAAAGGAGGTTTAGATTGGACATCAGGACAAATTTCTTCACTTAAAGAGTGGTCAGGTATTGGAAGAGGCTACCCTGGCAATTAGTGGAGTGACTGTTCCTGGAGGTGTTCAAAAAAAGTGCAGATCTGGTTCTTGGAATCATGGTCTAGTGGGCATGGTGGCACTGGGCTCATAGCAGGACTCTGTGATCTTGAAGGTCTCTTTCAATCTTATTGATTCCATGATTCTATGATTCCTTCACCCCAGATTTTCAAAAGGTGAACACAGCTATAGAGTTATAAATTAATTAAATAATGAAATATAAGACAGTCTCAGAATAGGAAAAATCAACAAAACTCACCTCAAAAAAAAAAAAAACAAACCAAACAAAAACCAGAAGTAGGCAAAAAAATTTAGAAGACTATATACTAAAAACTAATTGCCTTGATTGCTCTTTGTTGTTTCTTTTTTCCAACTAATTGTCACAAATTATTTGCTAATGTTTACTTTCGTAATTTTTATAAAGATATTACAGCTTGGAGCCAAACATGCAAATAAATGACAACAGGAAATAACTTGTCTAAAAATAACTAAGTCTTTATATATTTATTTGTTTCTCTAAATTTTAAGCCGATCAAATTTTCACTTCAACATTAGAAAAAGGAGGAGAAAACAGAAAAAAAAAGACAAGCCTGCTTCCTTTAGGTTTTGAGACAAGAATTTTTAAAGTTGATTATAAGGACGTGCATTCTCTGGTTCCAGAGATGAAGTGTTACTAAACTAGCACATAAGAATCACAACTCCATTAATTGCTAAAAACGAGAAGTGACTAAATTAAAAAGGTTAAGGAAGCTTAGCGAAAGTTCAGGTAAGATTTATATCTAGAGAGCAAGAGGAATGAGATACAAAATACTAATCTACAATACATCTTTAAAAAACATTTAATATAGAGTTGTAGAAGGGATTGTTAATATCAGTTTCCACTGTGACAGCAACTTGTAGTTTAAGCTAGTTGTTCAGTTTGCATGCACACACTAAAAACTAAATTCTGCCCTTTTCCAAATGCTAAGAACAAGTGCTTGATTAACATTATGTAAATGTATTCCTATCTTGATTGTGACCAAGCAGAAAATGTTCATTAAAATGCAAACACAATATGCTGAGAAAGTGTCAGTCCACTTCTTTTGAAAATTATTCAGTAAGAGTCAGGGACTACATTAACACAATTGAATTTCTACAACAATAAATACACATAGATCTGATGCTTAATGTGGGAACAGTAGCATTTTGAGAATAACTTTAATACACTGCTACATAAAGTTTCATGACTGGTGGTGGTCTCATTTACATTTTGTGAAACAACACTTTAAATATAATTTTTTTTTGATTTTCCCCAGAAGTGCTATTCATTTAATCAAAAGTTTGCAAAACATGTTGTGACAAATACTTCTGCATATTTGCATTTTTTATACAATAAACAGCAAAACTACTACTGCTACACTTAAGATGTTTAGTCTGCTGTTTACAGTGTAGTAGAAAACAAATCAAAATTAGTGAATTAGCTTTCAAAGATCAAATAGGTAGTGTGTTTTTTCACAGCTTTAAATGAACATTGAACATGAAAAATGCCAGTCACAGAACAGGTGCTTCAAAGTTAGAGAAAATAGAATAGTTTCTGGTAAAAAGTTCTTTCTTAGAAAAATCTTTATAGGTTGATCAGAGAAGCCATTTGCCACACCAAAGGAATCTACACACCTGCTTTCACAAGCAAGTCCACAAGGATAGTACCAAGTCATGCCTGGTCAAGCCTCCTATCAGCTCAACATACAGAAGTGATTCCTTTCCCTCTTCCTTTATCCAGCTACCCTTCCAGATTCCACAATGGGGAGAGTAGTCAGAAGACATTTACCTGGCCAGAAATTTACTCCTTGTAAAACTATTCCGCACTGAAGGTTCTGATAGCTCACAGTGCTAGACTGCTCAACTCTGCTCCTAAAAATGTCAAATGTCTCTCCAAATCTAGCCATTTATTTCCCCCCACACACACACTTTGGAGTACCACAATGGGCTGGAACATTGCAAGGGAGCTGCTCTTCCCTCTCTTGGATATGCTTGTTATCCTACCAGAGTGTAATTACCAAATATTCATAAATGAGCACAAGCATATACTAAATGAATAGATAGGCCTCAAAGCTTAAAATTCCTAGCAAGATGAGTGGTTTTAATGTTGAACAGGGATTGTTTCATAGAAGGAATGAGAAAGAATAGCATTATCTGATGTCACGAAAATGTCATTGCATTTATTCATGTGAGATGTTATATTATGATTCATGTCAAAGTAAAAACAAAATCCCCCCCTTGTCACTGTGGAAAACTATTGAATGAACAAAATAAACAGTGAAACTCAGCAGGACAAATGGTAAACAGGATGGGGGGAGACTGAGCAATCTAAGACCTGTAAAGTGTTGCAAACTGTATGAGGGCCTAATCTCTTTTAATTAAGATTAGGCCAAGAACATTGTCTCCCACCTTATCTTTGGATTCGGGGTCTCACTAAGAAGTGGAGATGTGAACAAAGAGAAGAATGATATAGGGGATTATTTGAAGTGATAATATGTATGAAATAAGGTATAAAATGTTGCTGCCTTAAACTGTAAGGTGTGTGTGTTGGTGGAGTGACTAACTCCCCACGCACCCGGCGCCGCTTGCTCATTCCTTATTACCGCAACCAATAAATCTTTTGTATTTTATCAAAGATTTGGGTGTCTGTTGGATCATTTCTAACATTCACTTGATTCCAAGCTGGTATACAAAAAGCAGAGAAAAAATATTTATAAAAAGAACCTAACTAATATTCAATGGTCCTTAACTTGACCATTGTGTATAGAATGTTCTAGGACAGGACAATGCTGTATTGCATCTTAGTTTCTGGAAGGACCACAACAGCCACATCTGCCATGATAACTGCATGTCTCCAGTATTTATGGATTTAATTTTCACAAACTCCTTTGAGATTGGAAGATGTATCTTTCCATTTTATAATCAAGGAAGGAGAGCACAAAAAGGTCATTTCTGCACACATACACACACCCCCCAGAATGTAAAGCTAGGCTGCTTACGCCCTGTGCTCAGACCTTAATCATAGTATCAGCTTGTCTTGTCATAGCTCTCTGTAGCCTCAACTGATCCCAAAGTGCAGCTGGTATTTGAAGAAAATAATCTTAAAATCTTTTTCAAATTTGTTTCTCTTCAGCTTCACACCAGAACGCATGTTTTATTTTCTACTCCTCCACCACAACATTTTGTCAAACAGCTAGATAGAATTTATTTTGCAGTAGTTATCACCCTATGCCCTATTTTGCTACTGATGCAATTCTCTAATATGCATATAACTACCTGTTTGGGCACTTGACACTAAAGAAGCTGGATTAAAGGTATGTATTGTGCCAGGTTTGACTCTTCCATGCTGCCAAGTCAAGACAGCAATGAAGTTGACACTGCAGATAATTCAATTACGATACTGCACTCCATGCAATAATGTATTAAAGTGAGGTAAGTCAGTGGTGTCCTTTGAGGGTGACAATAGACATCACACAACTACCAAGAAAAAAAACCTGCCAAACCTTCACTTTTCCTTACTCATTTCTCTGATGCACTTCAAATTGCATAAAATTATATACTTGAGGGGAAAAAAAAAAAGGTGGTGAACAAAATGTTTAGTCCCTGAAGTGTCAGGTCTGCCAAGAAGTGACACTTTCCAAAGCTACTACAGTTTTGGAAAATTGTGCTTAGTTAAACTTAAGTATGCTAATTAGTCCCCATGAGAGAAAAAGAATAGCTGGCTTTCAAAAAGATTATTAGCACAGTACTTGTACGAAGAGACAAAGATTGCTGCAAAGAGACTGAAAGATTGCTAACTGTTAATGAAGGGTTAGCAGGGGAAAAAAAGCTATAAAAAAATCACTGTGTCCATAATTTACAAGGTTTATCACAGCAAATTTTAAATTTTATTTACCAGAATTAACTTATTCCCTGAGAATTTTAAACAATGTAGTTAGATCTTTGTCCATAATTTATTATAGAATTTGTCCTCACAAATTTTTCTGAGTGTCCCTTAAGGCATGACATCTTTACAGTTACTGCTCTAGGAAGGAACGGTACCATGTGATGTCTCTTACACTTTATCACTAATTATTTAGTGGAGAGGCCAAGCTCTTTGAAAGCTAGGTGAAAGAATTTATGGCAGATTCAATCAAAACATATGTTCCCTCTCCCCCAATACCAGGAGAAATTGTGTGATGATTTTTTGAAAAGATTATTAATTAGGGAGTATGTGACTTTTAGATGAGTACTTGGTAAAAGGGCGTGTTTCTCTTTGACATGAAATTTGTAATCAATATTTAAATTTTTTAATAAAAGGAGATTTATTTTATTAAAAGCAGTCCCTGCTAAGTGAATTACAGTCATGCCACAATTGCAAAAAGAATGTCAGCAACATCAGTCTCAACAATAGACACAATGTTACATAAAACTGTTTATGTTCCCCAGCTTGCTTAGTGGATGGCAGCTAGTTTTGCAGGGGTAGGTTTGGTGGCCTTTAAAAGCACCCCACTTAGACCGAGCTCATTATTGCTTTGTTTTTTTCACTTTGATATTCAATGACAAAATGGATGTTAAAATTCCTCAATCATTTCTTTGTGCTTCTGGAGGTAAAACAATGCTTTGCATCTTGCAATTTTCACAACCAATATTATCGGTCCTTTCTATCACATAAACATTGTCATTTTTTTTCTTGGAGGCACTGGATGAACTTACATCCCATACATGAAGTATTAGATTCATTAAAAATCCCAAACCCAACTTATATACCAGAATATAATAGAAGTCTAGTGATAAAACTCAGGCAGATTACCCGCTACAACTGTTCTAGTCTTGACATTCACTTCAGTGCCCAATGAGCTGTGTCACTTAAAGCTCCCTCAAACAATTATTGCACTAAGAACCTAATAATCTAAATCAAGCAATAATCTAAATGTTTTGAAACTACAATTCTCCAAAGTAGATTTTTTTCCTAATATCTTAATATGGAACATAGAAGTTCGGTTTCCTTATTTTTCCTTGTTTTTCTTTATTTTCAGGATTTTCTACAATTGTGATAAGAAACATTGCAAACAGGAATCAATAATCCCACTGCAGACCAAATCAATGAGATCAAGAACTATCATCTATCTAGCTGAGACTTATCCCCTATACCTGATAGTTTGTGCATAATCACCTATTTGTACTTTAAAACAATGTAATGGATACCATCAATCAGAACATAGCCTCTGTTTATGCAATTCAGCTTCAGTTATCTTCTAAATACTGTAAGTCACACCATTTATGGTTTGGGGTTTTTTTAGTGAGAATTTAATGGTAGGTGTGCACTATAGAACCATAGAATCATTAGGGATCAGAAGACACCAGGAAAGATCATCTAGTCCAATCCCCCTGCCACAGCAAGATCACCTAGACCAAGCTGCACAGAACAGATCCAGGTGGGTCTTGAACGTCTCTAGAGAAGGAGACTCCACAACCCTCCTGGGCAGCCTGTTCATACCCTCACCATGAAGAAGTTCCTTCTGATATTTATATGGAACCTCCTATGTTCCAGCTTGCACCCATTGCCCCTTGTCCTATCACTATTGCCCCACATCCTATCACTTCTTGAGAAGAGCCTGGCTCCGTCCTCCTTACACCCATCCCTCACATGTTTACAGACATTAATGAGGTCACCCCTCAGCCTCCACTTCTCTGATAGAGACCCAACTCCCTCAGCCTTTTCTCCTAAGGGAGGTGTAATACTTCATTCATCATCTTTGTTGCTCTATGCTGGGCACCCTCCAGCAGCTCTGTGCTGTTCTTGAACTGAGGGGCCCAGAACTGGACACAATACTCCAGATGTGCTCTCACTAGTGCAGAGTAGAGGGGGAGAAGAACCTCCCTTGATCTGCTAACCACCTCCCTTCTCATCGCCCTTAGAATGCTGTTGGCCCTCTTGGCCTCAAGAGCACATTGCTGGTTCATAGTCATCCTACTGTCCACTAGGATCCCCAGGTCCCTTTCTCCTACGTTGCTCTCAACCAACAAACCAGCACAAGATCGCAGACTCATGAGAGCTTGAAGGGAACTTAAGAGATCATCAAGTCCAACTCCCCTCACCAGGCCTTAATTCACCACTATGATCAAGAGAAACTATTATTATAAGCACATATAGTTTGCAGTACATTTTAAACTAACAGAAGTTACCCCAAATAAAACAACATGCATTTCTCTGCAACCCTACCAAAGCACTTGTCAATATATTCTGAAATGTCATTAAAAAGTATAGTAAAACCAAAGGTCTCTCTTCTAATCTGATTTCGTGCAAGAAAGATAGCCATCTAATTTAATTTTATAATACAAAACTCTATTAAGAATTTAAGCATTACTCCAGTATGATCTAAATGTTCTTATTCATGTCTTCTTCACAGGATGGAAACAAGGGTAAATATTTCCATTTATATGTAATAATAGATATTTAAAAGAACTTTAATTTTTTGCACTTCACCTGGATGAATCAATTTCAAATGTATCAGCAGGAAAAACCGTCATTTAAATTCTTAAACTGAAAAGAATTTAGATTTTATATAAATCACAGAAAACTATGAAGGTATGTTTGAATAATAGTCAGGAGTAACAAGCTACTCCTTTATTTGTAGCAAATATCCCATGTATATGTTTTATACATACATTCAAATCCAAACAATTACTGACCAAGCAGCTTCCTAACAGACATTTCCTCTTCACCACTGCAAGGAAACAGTGCTTATAGTCATAAATTGAAGCTCTTTCTCTCATCTTTATTTTGCATTTGTTGTTTGTTTTTTTACAGTGATATCCTCAACTATTTGAAGAGTTGTGTTCTTTCCCTTGAGCATATTGTTTGATATCAGTAGATTAGAGATCTTCCTGTGTTACAGGGCATGGGACTTTTTTTTAAAGCACTTTTTCTGGAGACCAAGGGAATCATTTCATACGGTATTAAAGCAAACAGGCAGTAATGTGGCACCTAAAGAAAATGCAGAAAAATAATCATGGAAGTGGAACACACTTTCTCTAAGGAAGGTGAAATGTCCTGAGATCAGTGACATTCCTGTTATTAATATATTATAAGTGAAGATTAAACCAAAAGTCTTGTCCTTTAAATGATGATGCATCAGGCTGTTTGCAGAATTTTTGTATGATCTAAGTGCTATCATTACACTAAATCAGATGAAAACAGAGTAACATTTGATTGTAAGTACAGAGGAAAACCTGAGTAAAGTATTCATTAGAAGCTCTTCAGGATCACTAGCAGCAGTAATGAATAACAAAATACATTTACTATCCAGATGTACATACAGCACTCAACCAGTATACTTTTACAGGTCAGTGGGTTCCAACAGAGTTAGTGCAGAGAAATATTTCTAAAGTACCTTCTCAAACACGCTTGTCTAAGTCTGCATGTTCAGCTGCACAAATAAGCTGTCAGAACATAAATAAAGCAGACTATTAGGCAAGCTATTTATTTCTTCAGACAATATATAGTGTTTATAAAGGTATTTCTGTTTATGCTTGTAAGGAAATACTATTCAAAGAATCAATATTAAACCAGCAGTCACAGTATTCATAGATCTCATGTAGTTTTAAAGCCTGGAAAAAAGACTGATGCTTGGTTAAGGGTCTTGGGGGTGCATGTGTGTGATACCAAGTATGCATAAAGAATCCACAAATGCTATTTTCACAATCTGAAAATTCCAGATATAATCCCTATACTCTTCTATTTTTACTGCTCTAAAACTGAAGGCGTATTTATTAATAAATGCAACATTTCAAATGTTTTCAGAAGCTTAAAAATCATACAATTAACATACAATTAATTAACTGCAAGTAGCATGATGCAAAAAAAAAAAAAAAGGAACTAAGGAAAATATATCCAAGAGAGAAAGAAAAATGTAAGGCATAAGGGAGCTCAGTAAGCAAGTAAGCTAAAAAAATTACTAATCCACACAGACAGCTCAAATTAATGTGTCAATACCTGTAAACAATAACATTCAGGCTCTCATGAAATTACAACAGTCTTAATTTAGCATGCTGCTAGTATGTCCAGTTATATATCAATATATGGCCCATAAAGTCAATCTCAGGGTATATGGAATGTCACATAATCAAATACTAAGCAATTCTAAGAATAAACTTGTAAATGACGCAAAATACCGATCATGTTAGGCTAGCAAGCCAAATTACAAGCGGTTTCACTTGGAAATGATGATTAGAGCACAATGGCACGTATAAAGTACATACAGAAAACACATGTTACAGTAATCAAGTCTAAAGATGACAAAAGCTGTAGTTTTGTTCAAATCTTCAAAGAAAAGCTCCAATCACTTGGCCAGTTGGAGACAAACATACCCGGTTACCCAGACTATCCAAAGAACAAGCAGTAAATCTCTTGCTAGACTGCAGTCTATCACCAAATGAAGGCAAATTTGTAGTTACCAACTTAGCTAACTGAAAAGCTGTTGGGTCATCTGGCCAAAACCATCAATGTCTTTAGTGAAACTTAACTGTGTGTCACCTAGCTTTCTGGCTCCCTATCTATTTTAAATATTGTAAAGACAATGAACATTCAATGAATAATGGGTATTTGTACAGCACCTCTATGGACTTCTTAAGGAACAGTCATCACATAACAGGGCTATGAAACAATATACATCTAATATTGAAACAAAAATATACTAGAATAGTTAAGACTCCTTCCTGAGTCCTGAACTACAGTCTTCCATCTTTTATTATGTCATGATTCCAGGGATGTCACTTGCAAAAAATTTCAACTCAGGGCAAAGGAAAACTAAACTTCAATCGTTGTTATTTCTCTGTCCCCTTCATGTAGCATCATTTTCACTCTTTATCAAAGGTCATATGTGATAAAATATACCTTCAAGCACACGTTCATTAATAGTTTAATTATACACAATGGTGAGGGTTAATCTAATCTTACAAAGTATAAATTCTTAAACTAAATTACTTCCAGGGTATATTTTTCATCTCCTTCCTTCTACCCCTATTGTGAAATCAACTCAATTTCCCGTTCAAACGTCCAGCAGCAAGGCTTCAGAAGCTAGCTTCATTCTGTGTCAAAGGACCTACTTTCAGAGAAATGAAAGAGAGAAACAGGAAAAAACACCCTCACAAATACACAGATAGTTCAGCAATACCCACATTCTCCATGGACCTAGTACCACTTTTGCTACATGATAAACCAAGCCTCTGTTTCAGCTTAGTACTGCTATATACCACAAAGATTATACAGAATTTGGAACAAGTATCAAGGGAAGGTGGAGTGGGGTATGCTTAAGTCAGCATTGCTGCCAGAAATAATGCTCATCAAAGTACATCCCCAAGACACCTAGAACATCAAGGAATGAATAAATAATGTGTCTGGATTCTAGACTACCTTTCAGAAAAGCAACGTCCTTTTCAAAGCCTCATTGCCTATCAGTGAAATACCAAATCTAACTTGTGGGATACTTGAAAACAGAATATAACATCAAAACTACCAAAACCAAAGAATAACAAGAAAATCCACACCACATCATTTCAAACAAGATCTTCCACATTTCATTGAAATGTGACTCAGCTTTCAGGAAAAGCCTTATAAAATAGATTTTAGCTTTTAGTAAGAGACATGCAAAGTATGCAAACTTAAGTTGTTTACTTTAAGATAAGTTCCTAAAATTAGAAATTCAAAACCAGCAACACAGAGCTAAAGCAATTTTGCAAGCTATGCTTACTTATTCTAATAGAAAAGCATCTCTGCTCAGTGTTCCAGAAAGGCAGGAGAACCCTGTTAGCACGTTCATCAACAATATGCCCTAACAGTTCAATTCTAGGGCCTCTGCATGTATACAAGGTAAGTATCTTACCCGTACTGGTTGAAGATACTACTATCAGTTCAGTTTCCAGTTCAACAAGACAATTAAGCAGGTGAGTATTTCCACTCAGTTTTACAGGACTGGTCACATTTTAAATCATCTATTATCAGAAATCTTAGTTTTCTGGGGGGTTCTCCTTCATTTGTTTAGGGTACCACTTTTTTATTTTTGTATGCAGATATTCACATGTCCTGTGTAGCAAAAATGAGCTCATAATACTAGAATATTTTAAGACAGGCTTTGTGATTTCACTGTGTATCCTGGTAAGTTAGAACAGAACTGTGTTCAGTGAATTTACTTTTCATCTCATTCTTTTCTAAGGAACTGCACTTTCTGTATGTTTAAGGGCATGTTTGTGCAGTGTCTGCTTCTAGTTACTACCAAGGACTGGGGTGGAGAAAGACTCCTGCTTATACTTGCTCCTGTGAAGACCAAGGTCACTGCCAAACCCTGTGTGCCAGGCTGTGGTGCAGTTAAGTAAGAGGCTGCACTTGCAAGGACGGAGCAGATGGAACAGGTGACTATACACTGACCAATACGTATCACGGGATCACAAGGACTAACCTCCCTTCTTCAAAGGCCAGTGTCTGAGAAGGATTCTCCATTTTGTCTTCCATGCATTCCTGAATCTAGTTCCAGAATCCAGCTGCCAAATCCATTTCCTGTCTTCTGTTGAGTCCAGTTTAGGACTTACCCAAGTGCCTGCCCGCAGCATCAGCAATGATGCAATTGCTATCAGGGTTGGGAAAGTGAAGAGTATGTTGGTTTGGTAATTGGTTTCGTGTATATTTCTACATACTTTATTGTTATTTTCATTAAAGCATTTTTATTTTTCTTTCCCAATCCACAAATCGCTCACCCTTATTCCCTTTCTGTTCCCTTTTGGGAATGGGGAGGGGTTAATAGAGCACATCTGTCCCTGGTCTAGTGGCTGGTTGAAATCTAATCCTTGACATCATATAATAGTTAAACACATTGTAATATCAGTATCATTTTGTCTATCACTACTAAAGCGAAGATTGATGTTTGAAATGTTTGTTCAAAAAAATGAAACCACCAATTTGTTCTCATAAATATTACTTAGATAAAGCTCAGGGCCAATATTTACAACATACAACTCAGAATAGCAATGTAGACCAGCACCTACTGAGGCACAAACATGAAAACACTTCATTGAAAAATAATATAACAACTCCTTAAGGAAATCATCAAGTTGTATCTGCACAATACTACTATGTAAGCACTTCTACAGAAAATTCTCAGAGTTGTTTTCCTCAGGTCATAGACTGATGTTGACCTAAAAAGCCATTACTTACTCCCTTTCCTCTGGAAAAAACAAGTTTAAGGTTTACATGAGCTCTCCTAAAATAACCTCAGGCAAGGTCAGGTGTGTTTGCTCATACCAGTCTTTATCGTATGTTTAAAGCAGAGGAGAAAGCACACACATAAAGCCTTGTTTTCACCAAAACAATGAGGGCAGCAACCTCTAGCTGGGCAGCAACTGTATCTTCTGAAAAGTACAGCTAGATCCAGAGAAGGACCTGGTTCCCAGGCCTTAAGCATCTTCTCCATTAACTACTTAAGCACACAAGACTGTTTAGTTTAACAGTGGGGAAAAAAGTCTCACCGAGGAATCTTGGGATTGATTAAAAAAGTTTGAAAGGTTGTCAAAGTTCATGAAGTCAAGCAATGTGTCTCCTTGTTTCAAGAACAGTATCTTTTCACTACTTATCCGTTCCATATGAGGTTCACTATTGATCTCATGTATTCAGCCACTGCCTCTCTCAAGACAGAGCTCATATTCCCTATCTTTGAAACAAGAGATACAAAGATAAGAATGCCATATTCCATATTCTACTTTTAATAGTACAGCTTCTCGGTGACACCTGCTGACATACACAAAGCCCTTGACTCCTACCCTCTGTGAACATGCAGAAAAAGTAAAATAGCAATATATTCAAAGGAAATAGTAAGCAAGAAACTGTTTCGTACTCACCTTAACTCCCATTTACTCAATTGCATTGAGAGGGAAAATATAATCACAGTTAATTTATTATGCAATTATGATATGATTATGTTACATTGTCCCTACCTACAATTTGGTAAGTGTACGCTAATGCAAATGTGAGCAGGTAATGTAAAATATACTTTTTTTTAAAAATATTTAGTGGAAGTATCACAAAAAACCCAGCCTCCCAGGAGTCATGGGTTTACATTTAATACCTTACTATAGCAGATTATTTCAAACATTCGTGACTGTGAGAAGGCATAAAGTGTCTAGATCATTGCTATCACATCCTAGTAAATTTGGGCTTGTTTTAATTTATGTGCATTGTACATGTTTCAAAAAGCTGAATTATTTTTTCTTTAGTTACTAAGTCTGTATTGCAGGCAGACTTAAATGCCAATTTTCCTCATCTCTGCTTCTAACAGCACAGATTTGTAAAGTCCTCTCCTCACAGAGAAATACAAAAGTATTCCTTAACAGAAAGTCAGACATCATAAATAATATCATATACAATCATTTGAAAAGCGCACTTCACATTTGCAATTTCTGCTCTTAAAAGAAAGGCAAAATAATCTGACATAGCACTTTTAGAATAACTATATTGCACTATTCTTCTTTCAAAGCATCATTAATAAATGCTTGTTCTTTGCTTATGAGTCTTTAAAACCATTTTCTAGAATTTTCTAGCTTAAACACTTTTCAGCTGAATTGTGATCATGTTTTTTACAAAGGAGATCCTAAGTCATAGCACAACCTGTTCTTCAGCAATCATAAAATAACACTTAGAGTAATTATTTACAATGGTTTAAGTAGTGGTTTGAGTCTTTGCCTGGAAATTCAGAAGCTTCATTCAGTATTTGTCACCAGGACGTAAGCACAGCTGAGCTAAGGGTACTAAGGGTATGGTTAAGCTGGTATGTTACTGAGATAGTGATCCCCATAAAAAACAACTCACTAAGCGTGAAGTTGCCTTTGATAAAACCAGATCCCTGTTAACAATGTCACAATTTGTCATTACGTTAAATATTATTCAAGTTTAGCTAGAGGAAGCCTCAGTCTAATCTTGCCAAGCACTAGATCACATAAGCATTCAAAGAGATTTCAAAGTATTTGCCTATGCAGACTTCTGATTCAAAACACAACTGCCAAGCTTATACTGATTATACCAAACTTTAGCAAAGCAATTTACCTATATCTGTACAAAGGACTCTATCTAGCAAAAAGCCAAAGATTACATCCACTTATTATAATTTTCTGCCAATTTGTATCAACATGTAGCTTTCTCTAATTAAGTCTGTGCTGTAGTAATTTATTTTTCAATGATTCAAGTAACCTTGACTTTCTTAAAAAGTAATGAATCATTATCTCTAGATTTCTACTCGGGACTGAAGCTTGATGGAATTTACTGAAAGAACTCTTGTAAATATAAAGTCCTACACCATTAAAATAAAATATATCTATTTCTATTAGTAAATTACCAAGCACCATGAACCCACAGTACAATGTGCTGGTCAGCACAACTATGTCAACACCAGCAACTTGCTGTGCAATTATCAGTTCAAAATACAATTTTAAGTTGCAGTTATTTAGGTAACCAACAGATAATGTCCATATTACAATTTAAAACTATGGAAGATAAAGTTTCTGTATCCTACTTATCTTTCAGTTTATAATTTAGAAAACAAGTTTGGAATCCAGACATCATGCACTTTCAAACTTCTAACGATCAAAAATATCACTCGATTTTAAACATTTTGGCCAGACGTCACTAGTACTGGTTAGAAATATATGGATTTTGAACTGTAAAATGATTTCTCATGGGGTGTAGTATGAGTTGCATGAGAATGCACAGGGTTTAAGGGCCATTTTTATCTACACCCACCCCCCAGGCAAAAATTACTGAGGAAATGCCTGAAAGCAAATGTACATGAACAGTGGAGCAGTTAAAACAGTTCTATTTGCCTAATTAAAAAACAATAAAAAAAAATAATACGAGGGTCTAGAAGCCTTAAAGGCATGGGATACATCAAGAACAATTTTCTCATGGGAGACAGTCTGATATGCGAGAGTAGAGGTTAGTAAAGACTTCAGAAGAGGAAAATGCTGCATGCATACAACTCTGGGGATAGAAGATTCAACTAAGTATAGTACCTCAAGTCCATCCATGCCTTCAGTAGTCAAATATAATACTAACAGTCTTGCCAATAGCAATTACTCCTCTCTCTTAAAAGCCTCCTCCCTTGCAAACCTGCCTGGGTATGATTTGAATTTGTCTCTTGTTAATCAATGTTTGATTTAATTTTTGTTAAACAGTTAGTATTCAAAGATTACTTTCAAAGGAAGCTTATTAATTACATATACTTTGCTAAAACATAAGGTAAGCTATTCTCAAAAGACTTCAAATCTACAAAAAGGAGCCTAGGCAACCAGTCATGGAAAGTCTATACTGAAATCTAGCATAACAAAAATAACACAAAAAAAGTATATTCTTCTAAACAAGTACCTGCAAAATCAGAATATGAATCTTCACAGCTACAATATTCAAGAAAATTTCAACTTTGTTGTGATGTGGTCTATGTTGTAGAAATTGAGGAATAACACCTAGACTTGGAGGCAAAGAAAAATTTAACTAAAAGGTCCTATTTTCCAGTGTGCTGGTTCTGAAAACAGTACTTAAGAATTTTGTTTTAGTGACATCTATGCTCAGTCCATGATAAATATTTCAATGCTCGTAGAAGGGGAAGAAAGTTTTTCATTTGGGTGGCATCTTTTCTGAGAACACCACACTCAAAACCAATTTTAAAACTTCATGCTTGAGCCAAGGCTTCAATGACAAAATCTGATTCAGCTATTTCAAGTAATAATAAGAAATTTAGCCATGAAACTGCATTTATCAGGGAATATTGCTCCATTTATAAGTGTCTCCACCCAATCAATGTAACTTAAAAACACAACTTAAAAATTCTATTGCAATCTTCATCTATAACATACTAAATCAAGAGGCCACCCTCAATGTTAACACAACACAAAACACTGACCTAAGTAGAATTGGGTAAGTAGCATATTATACAAGGCATTTCCAAATTGTGGAAAGCAGTAAAGAATTTGTTGCTAAGTATTTAGTAACATTTTTTTAAGCTTGTCCTGTTACCTATTTATAAAGCTTTATTCATGAATTAATACTGTACTTGGAAATTTGTGACCAGCGAGTCTAGTCAGACATTCTACATGCCCATGGCCTGACTGTGAAGCCCTTCTCTACCCTCACTTCCAATCCCTTAAAATCAGCAGTTTGATAAAATTGCCTGGAGGCATCTGAGCATCAAGGAACACATACCTATGCTGCTCCTGTAACAAAGAGACTTTGCTTCTGGTGTAGCCTAGACCTCACGTCAAAACTTGAAGGGTATCAGTATAAAATAGGTTCATGAATTGAACCCAAAGGTCCTTCCACCAACCATCTCTGACAAGGAGCACTACCTTTGGAGGATAGAAAGGTCAGACCCATGAGGCAGAGAATCACTTTAAAAAGACAGCAAAATCCATCTTGGAGGATTGAATCAGAGCTGACTTATGAAGAAAGGCCACTGGATTTCTAAACGCTTAGTTTCCAACTACTGTGCTAACACAGACTGCCACACAACAGCTAACTCACATAACAGGGAATCTAAATTTTCTGGAATTAGTATTCCAGAAATATGATGACTAAACCTGATTACTGCCACTGAAATACATTAATAGAGTCCTCTAAATCAATGCCAGAGGAGAAGAAAAGGAACAATTCTATTACTGTACAGGCATCCCAGTAGAAAAGGTTTGAATTCTTCAAATCAAAGTACTGTCAATTAGTTACAGTAATGGGCTACTGACACTTCAATTACATTTTTAAGAGTTTTCATAAATTAAAAGTATTACTTCTTAATTGGGAAAAAATTAGAGGGGTATTGTTACTGCTGTTGTTGCTATTGGTATTACTATTATTATTTAGTCCCTTTTTAAGTAATAGAGCTTTTGTTCATAAAAATTAAAATGCCTAGATATGGCATTATTGTCTTAAATGAAAGATTTTTAGATGAAATTGAAGATTAGCCAAAAAACAATAATTTTGAATATTTACTTAAGTTGAATGAAATAAAGCTTCTACGCTGGGTAGCCTGAATGGAGGTAAATGACTTAGAGAGAGATTTGGTTAATCTATCCTTGATTATCTCTATGACAAGACACTCAAAAAAGGATGAATAGTAACCAAACTCGTTTCTGTTCCAGTATCAATCTAAACTCTGAAGTAAACTGGGGTTAAGCACAATAAATACACCAGTGCAATCTCAGTTACACAGAATTGGACATACTTATGATACTGGTTCATTCACTTCAGTATCTTGACTAACAGTGGCCAAGATTCTCTTTGTATTTTGTGAAGACATGAATAATTGGCGTCAGAAGGAAGAAAAATTAAATTTTCCACCTGACATCACTGAAGTATAGTGGAACTACAACAGAAAACTTAAATATCCCAATTTTTTCTGTAATCAAGATCAGAGAGTATTCATATAGAAAGAATATGGGTATTCATATAAACAATACAAATTAGAAAAAGCTTCAGATCAAAGGCTTCATTACCCCCCACCCCCAAAACTAAATACAGAAATGACCCAATTTTTCATTAAAACCCCTCTTTGCCAAGGTGATACTACTTCCCAGTTTGCTATTCCCATCTGCAACATGTCAGACATATCAATTAGCTATCATAAAGACACTACACTCTCATCAGTGTGTTTTGTAGGCAGTAGCTGGGAACAAGTGACACTCAGTCTGGAGATTTGTATGTGAACCCTAAAGCATACAAGGAATCAGGGTGCCAGAATCTGAACTTTAGCTGTATTTATGAAAAGAACTCTTTGGCTCTGCTATAGTTGCCATGGAAACAGCAATTTTGATTTTTAGATCTTTAAAATGTGTGGTATTTCAACCATATGTTGCATGCATTTAAGTTCTCTATGCATTTCTCCTCTTTAAAAACAATGGAAGTAAGAGGAACTGAATGATTCCAGCATTCAAGTAACTGCACATAACATATAAATCAATGGTGGAAAAACATGCTTGTCCCTGTCCTGAATAATCACAAATTTAAGCTACTATGAGTGCACTTGATCCATATTTTTAACTCTGTCCCAAATAGTCCCATTTCTGACAAGACAGCACCTGAAAAATGAAGTCTCCTCCTGATGAAGCCATGAGATGGAGTTAATCGTGTTTCTTAACACAGCAAGCTACTTGTTGTACATTACTCCTACATTAACCATGTCTGAGAGATGTTACAATACCTATTACACAACAGGTACTGCTGGGCGGAAAACAAGCTCTCCAATATCCTGATCGGCTTTTGTCTGTCTCAATTCAAACTGGAGCCAACATGGTACTTGACAGCACCTTAAGAGGCACAGTACGTACAGTCTTGGCCTAACCGCATGCTGGTGCTATAGTAAGCATCATATACACATGTTCTTCCAAAATATATCCCCAATATCCATTGATGTACAAGTTTGAGCTATGCTCTTGATTGCAGGAAAAAAAACCCAGCAGACGGCAAAATACTGCTTAGATTTTCCGGAAAAAAAAAAGTTAAGCAGTAACACTGCTCACATACTTGGCATTACAACCATGATTGTCCATGTTTTCATATTTTTTGGCTTTTTAAAAAAAATTAACAGAACTACTATAGCTGCTATAGTCTTTCATCACCCAAAAAAAATAGGAACCAGACAGACAAAAGGTACCTACTCTTCTGCTATGCGGGGTGCTCAGTAGAGTCTTGACCTTAGTCCAAGGAAGAGCACAATATTCCTTCTAAAACAAATTACTTTTATATGAATTTAGCAATAATCATGTCATCAAACTCTTAAATTCAGGAGCCAGTAACATACACACCTGTACAAAGTTCACATCTGAAAACAACAACAAGCAGTTTAGGAGGATTTAGAGCCAGGTGAATGCTGATGGTCAGTGAACATAACACTGTTCTGCAGCTACTCACGACATCCAAAATTAAACACAAATCACACCCTTACAATGTATGCATTTGAATTTTAAAGATATATCCTTGTTTTATTTTGTGTATTTTCGTTAGCGAAGCTCAGTTCTTATTACTAATACATAAATAAGCCAGAGCAGAAATCTCTGGTCTTTTGAACTGAATTGCTATTACAAAGCTATCAGCAATGTCCTAAATGAAGGCTTTTTCACTCTAGATTTCTTCCTCCCTACTCCTAGGAATACGTAAGCAAATGGATAAATAAATCAATGGTGAAGAAAAAGACATGACAGCAAGTTGTTTTGCCACAGGAGCAACTCTTAAAATTTAAAGTAGATCGCTTTCTCCTATTTAAACAAAAATGCAATGAAAAGCAGCTGCTACAATGACATGTAGAGCTACTACTATACAGGTTTCCAATATCTAATGTGCGACAAGATGAAACAGAACTGTATACTACCACCAACTTTATCTCTAGCCTAAGCACATCAGAAACACAGATCACAACATTCAGGTAGTAAAGTACTGGGACTTTCTTCTCTGGCAGAAGAAACTGTATTTCAAACATTTAAGGCAGTCAAAGCCTTCAAAACTTAAGAACCTTAAGAACAAAGTGAAAGAGCCATTTGTCAATTAAGAAATCCAAGCAGTCTAACTACTTTCTCATGGAAAAAGCGAGGAAATTGTTTACCTTAAGGAAATACAAACAAAAACAACAAAAAAGAAAACAACCTGACAGATAAAAGTGTAAGAGTAAGCTACTTTCTCTTTCACTGTACTATTATAAGCATGTATCTGATTTAGCTGAGATGGAGTTGATCCTCCCCATGCCATCTCTCGTGGTGCTGTGTTTGTGGTGGTAGGTGGAGGGCTATTGATAATACACCAGTGTTATGGCTACTGTAGAGTAGTGCATCACAGCACCAAGGCTGTAGGGTTTTATTTGCTAACACTCTTCTCAACAGTAGGCTGAGGGATGGAAGGAGCCAGCTAACACAAACTGACCAAACAGATATTCCAGACCATATGACATCAGCTCAGACATAACAGTGAGGAAAAAGAAGGAAGGTTCCGGTTTTGGAATGGGCTGCCCACAGAGATGGTTGGGTCACCTTCTCTGGAGGTGTTCAAGGTTAGTCTGGATAAAGTGCTGAGTGGCATGATCTAGATGTCAGATGTTTAAGGTTACTTGGTTGGTTTTGGGTTGGACTGGATGATCTTTAAGGTCTTTTCCAGCCTCATCATTACTGTGATACTGTGATGGCATTTTGTCCTCAGGAGCAACTACTACATGTATCAGGACCCTGCTTCCTAGAATGGTGGCTGAATATCATCTGCCAATGAGAAGATTACAATCTTAATTGTTTGCCATTGGTTCCACACACAGCTTTTGCTTCTGCTTTATTAGACTGTTGTTGTCTTTACCCACTAGCCTCTTACTATATTTTTTTGCTCCCCAGTACATTCAAGAAGTGGGGGAGTGATACAGCAGTTTTGGTGGGTATGTGGCCCCCAGCCAGGGCCAAACCACCACAAATAAACAAGAAACATGTCATTTTAATACCACCAACACACCGAGAATATAATCTATCACTCGCCCTTAAACATGTTCTACTGTGTTTCTTACTGTTATAACACTGAAGATCATTCAGTGTTTCAAATAAATACTGAACTCACACACATTTTAACACTCTAGAAATGTTAGACTCTATAATTCAGACTTTTTATTTGATTTTATTTTTTCTGCTTTCTTTAAAGAAATCCTGCTGAATCTCAGAATAGCATGTGGCCAAACCTGAAGCCAGCTCAAGAATAAAAGCAGCACAGTTGCACAAATATGGTTCCATGCAAGCTCAACCATAGTGTGTTCTGCAACTAGAAAATTCAACTTTACATATATCCACAGTATTTGATAGACACTGCCAATGAATCACACACAAACAGCAACCACACTTTTATAATAAGCATTCCTTGTTCATTTTTCCATACTACTTATGATTTTACAGGCTTCTTTCTACATGCATTTTTGACCACTGTTTACAACTGATCTGAAGTTTTCACAGAGCTCTTGTCTGTAACTCCAAGAACTCCTTCCATGGTGAACACAGACATTCAATATAGGTCAGTTTGGTGTTTCCTCCAAATACATTTCATTATGACAAAATTGACTTCCACCTGCCACTCCTTAGTCACCTGGAATCCCCTAAATTTCATTATCACCAAACTGTCATCCCACGATACACAACAATGCCTAAAACAGAAAAATGTGTATCACAAATTCAAACCATGAATCAATAATCAGGAAAAAACAACAAATTATAAACACAATCCTCAAAAGATAATTTCTTCAGCTAATTAACAAAACAGAAAGGTTTTTAAAAAGCATTATAAAATCTCATTCAGCTCTCTAGAGCATTAGAAGCAAAGAATCAGATGCAAAGGAGATAACTACCTAGTGTGACCTCTACAGGTATTTTTTAAAAGTCCCCAGAGGCCCCAATACTCAATGACTTAAAGCCACTATTCCAAAACACTTCAGAGCAGTTTATGAATAATAGAGCCCTTTTTTAAAATACAGATTTAATCAATTTGAATTTAAACATAAATATGCACATTAAAGAAAATACAAAGCATCCCCTAGGTATTACTGTACTCTGTGTGACTATATTTGAAACTTATGAAATCTAAATACCACAGAATACCACTCCAGATTAATCAACTTTAATATTAACAACTGTCTACTCCTCACAAGACATCAAAACCCCAAGACAGAAACCAACTCTATGATTTGTCTATAATAAAGACTGAGTGGGCAAACAGCTTTTTTTACCATTGAAACTCTAGCTTTAAAATGTTTTAATATTTAATATGTGAAGTAATGTAACAAAGCTGAGACGGTGCGGTTTCAGGTAACACTGTGCTCCATTTGTGAAAGTGCTGTGAAACACTGCAGTAAACAAGAGAACAGCACTATAGCAATAGGAAAATTATATCAAATTCACTGCCTAGATCCTACCGTAGTTAGTAAATCTGCACCTAGCATGCCTTTGTAACTTTGTGCAAGAGGACATCTGCTTAGTGTTCTACATTCTCCTCAGTAACACCACTTTCTGCAAGAGTTTATATTACACAAGAGTGCATCATCCTGAATTCATTTTGTTCCCAACCATTTGTGGCATTATTAACCATTTTCCTGTGCACTGGATAAGAACATTTTGGACAGATCAAACTGTATGTTTTATAATGGGTTGGTTTGTTTGTTTCATTTGGGGCCCATTTGCCTGGCATAACTTCTGCTATAGCAGGAGTTAAAAACATGTTCCAGGCAGACGTGTCTACAGCTAAATTATTTGTGGATTTAATGTTAAATTTATAGTGTAGTTTCCAAACTAGAAAAATCTGTTCAGAGACTGTAAATTTAACAGGCTCAGTTTAAGTTACTTAGACTTACTGAGTTCCTATTCTTCCCTAAAGCTAAGCTTGCGCAGACTCTCAATCTCTGTTTGTTCACTGTAACAAATCTCCTTCTGCTGTCTATTCTCACCCAGCAGATTGTTGTATCTAAAAATACTGTAATACTAACATTGCATATACAGTGCCGTAAGTCTGAATGGCCATGTGATTAACTTAAGATGGTATTTGTTACTCTCAAACTTAGGAAACTCATCTTTAGTTCCACTCAGATATTACACATGGCCGTGTTCTGAAGTGACAGGCTTATGACAATAGAGATGAAAGAACATGTCAGGCTGGAAAGCACCAAAAATTCTACACTGTTCCTCTGACCTTCTGTACTTCTTTTGTTTCCAGAACCAGCTTCAAAAAACATCACCAAGTCTTTTGTTATTAATTTGCTCCTCCTTCCCTTGCTCCTTTATTTTTCATAGAGAAGGAAAAGCTTTCTCTAATGAGAGAGCAAGCCCTATAACTTTTAGGAGTAACAGCAAGGCCTTGCAACAACTAACATACTTATCACAAAGACTAATGAATATGCAGCAGGTCTAAAATTCATCATCTGGCAAAAGGGGTGGGACAAAAAAAGAAATGGCCTTGTTAGTTCTTCTTAGAGAGATGGTAAGTTTTCTTGTTTTTACCACTGATTGAGAAGCCTGAAGTTGCACTAACGAGGAGTGTGTTCATTCAAATACCTGTGAAAAGTCAAGAACTGGGTCAAAAAGAAAACACAAGTCTGCATTCATATAAGGGTTATTCAACATCTCTTCTCTCCCACTACTTTAGTATGGAGCAAGTTGGTTATTTGCTTCCACAAAGCATAACTAAGGAATCACATCTGCAGAAGTCTGCTATCCAGGCAGATGTCAATGAAGTAGCCCATTTACAAAAATCTCATATGGGATTTTTAAAAGTCCCTCAGTGATCGTGCCACAGATCCCACAAAAAGAAATGCTGCATCAAGATTCCACTTGTAACAGTAGGCCAATACATTGTCATTAGAGAAGGAATGCTAATGAAATATGACCTTTTCAGCTCTGTGGCTTCTGATCAATATAGCAAGTCTTCAAGGAAAGAATAAGAATCCTTGAAAGACTACATTTCATCTTTGCAGATGGAGGGGGGGTGAAAAAAAATCAATACAGGAAAGGCTGTTTTACAGAATGTTATGAAATGTTATCATTTTACAAACAATTTTACATGCTTTTTCTGTTACTGGCATCATTTACACTATGGTATTCTCCTTAGCTGATTTTGGTTAACTTAATGCTAAGTAAGTGGTAATCAAGCTTCAAGTATGAAGAAATCACAGAAGTAACAGAGCAGGTTAAATTCTTGAAACCAGAGCACACAAGGTAGACAGACTACTTCTTATTTAAGGAACACAATAATAAGCATACCACACTTGTCCAGATACATGTTAAACAAAGGAAAGTCTTTAATATTAATTTATTATGAAGTACTGCACAGAAATTATACATTGCATGTCCGTGAAACAGTCATCATTGACTGCAAACATATGTTCTCTCTGAAAAGTTAGTTTAATGAGTTTAATTCCAATTATCTGAAAGGTAACTTACTCTACAAAGATTTTATTTCAATGCCTACTAAGCATAGCTAGTTAAATAATTAACAATCCACGTGGACTGATACCTAATATTCCAGTAAATTCTTTAACCCCCAATTATAAAGATTCTCTCAGCACTTAAATGGGTGTAGGGTGCTGTTGTAGTTTGAATTTGGTGGATTTCTTGGCCTGAGGCACTGGGAAGTTGCTATGGCAACTCATTAATGTTTTTTTTTCAGATCTGTAAACAGGAAAGAAGTGGAGAAGGAGGGAGAGAGGGAGAAGGAGCGAGGGGAAAAGGGACAGAAAGGGAGAGAGGGAGAGAGAGAAAGAGAAGACAGGACAAAGGAAGAGTTTGCCCTGGTTGACAAGGACTAGTTTAGTCTCCAATTAAGCAATCTAGATGTACATAAATCCATGGGTCCTGACGGGATACACCCATGAGTGCTAAGAGAAATAGTGGAAATCATTGCTAGGTCACTCTCCATCATCTTTGGTAAGTCATGGGGAACAGGAGAGGTGCCTGGGGTCTGGAAGATAGTAAACATTACTCCAGTCTTCAAAAAGAGCAAATAGGACAACCCAGGTAACTACAGACCAGTCAGCCTCACCTCCACACCCAGAAAGTTAATGGAACAACTTGTCCTTGACACTGTCTTTAGGCACATCAAGGATAAGGACATTATTAGGGACAGTCAGCATGGCTTCACCAAGGGGAAGTCATGCTTGATCAACCTTGATCTTTCAATGTTCCATCCAATCCCTAACGTTGTGTGATTCTGTGGTACTTCAAAGATCAGTTGAAGAAAAGTTTTGTCAGAATTCCATTTTTTGCTGAAGTGGAAAGAATTTCTTCCCTTGTTCATGGCCACAGGAATTGGCAATGGAAATGGGGGACTGGTGTGGAAGCATGTGGAACAGGGAACTGGAATTTAAAATGCCTGCTGATGCTGAGGGATGGCCTGAACGGACTTGATGTTTTCACAAAGAAAAGTAGTGCTGGAAGTCTCTTCCCTTTGAGGAAGCAGAGATAGTAGTTTGGCCCAATCATGTAGGAACACGAGATTAATCTCTGTATGACTCTGTGTGGAGTTTCCATGTAGGGTGAATTAAATGTCTCTTGTTTCTTCTATTTGAGGTAGTTTTGGTGGCCCACAATTTATTAACAGTTTTTGAAATGTCTTTGGTTTTGTTTCAGACCATTAGCATGTTAACTAAATTAATTTGTTAAGTTTGCTAAACCCTTGACAGAGTCCAAGGGAAAAGATTGTTACATATTCTGTGTGACAGAGAAAACATCCATAAACCTGTATTTGTAGTAACGTCAGGGCAATATACATCAAGAACAAACCGATGCTAAAAATCTACATCATACATGTTTTTGAAGTGCTGCGTTTAAGTGAGCTGTGGAATGACTACCTTGGCAGAAGCACACTTAGAGAAGCCAAGTTTCTATCTTCAAGAGATGTTGCAGTAGCCTGAATAACATACTGTCTCATTCAAACATAACTCAAGTAACTTTAATCAGTCTTAGGGAGACAAGCAGTTCTCTTGTCAGGTGACACAAGTACACCAATAGTGCTTTCTACCCATAGCAATTGTTCTAAAATTTGTATGAAGAAATACCAAAATTAAATTCAAGTATACATAGAAACAGTATCTTTTTGTATATACACAGATTTATGTCACGTAACTGTGAAAGACATGGATCAAACAGACTATAGTTTTTGTAGTAGGGTGATCCATAGAGATATGTTAAAAATTACTTTCCATCTGCAATACAAAGACTCTCATTTAATTCTGTCCCTCCTCTTCCACACAACCAATGAGCTATATCCTTGGATGATCCACAGACAGGGGCTGCAGAGGCAGGAGTGTTACTAAATGCTTCCATTCTTGATGGCCTGTAGTGGTCTATACCATCAGTACTAACCTTCTTCCATGCTGTCATCTCTTGTATTGCTATCAATCACAAGACTCTACAGCCCCAACATTCCTCCTGCTTCAAGTACAGACTTTAAAAGACGTGAGAAAATTACCTTCCCCAACAATGTGTGGTCTGTGTGTTACTTCATGTTACAAGGCTGCACATTATAGTCCCTAAAAGTTCAGTTCAGTGAGTGAATCACAAACTAACATGTAAAAGAGCAAAAAGCTCAATAAAGATGTTTTTAATTCTAACACTGCAGACAAGACTCACATAAAATGGAAAGTTTCCACAAAATACATGCATATTTTTATTCAAAATATTGTAAGATAAAAAGTACAACTCTGCCATCAGAATTGTTAATACATGAATCTACCACATGAAATTCCCAATTAAAAGTTACACTAAAAATTTCTGGTCCAAGCAATTTCTTTGCAAAAATTACCCAAAGCAGCCCAGCTTCCACAACAATAAATCTGCAGTCTAAACAAATGAAATCCCCTTCCAAAAAATCAAATTCAAATTGCTAGCATCTACTTAATGCTTTGACTACCACCCTACAGAAACATTTGTCTAGTTCTAGCTTGGAAAAAAACCCTACTTCATTTAAGAAGCGTTCTGTGATTGCTACTGGAGGTTACAATCATAGAATAAATAATAAACATTAAAGTGCAGTGTAGGAATTCTGCTTCAGATCAGACTCTTATTAAAAAAATAAAAGGAATCAAAGCATAACTAGTTTTTTACATTTATAAAATCACTACTGCTCTCAAGGCATCAATGTATAATAAAATAATAGCACTAAAATGTAATTATTGCAGTAAGCTCAGTCATACTTTGGAAAAGTGCCAACTGTTACTTGCTTCTCTTAGAGAAAAATGTCCACCATTATCGTAGCTCACAGGCTCTTTTACATATGCTTTTGCAGAATATACTTCTTACATTATTACCAGTGGTCTTAAAAGCCATACTTTTCAGGGAATATTTGGATATTTTTAGTTAATATTGACCTTGCATTTAGATCAAACAGGAAGCAGTGATAAACTCAAGAAAATAATTATCTTAAATCTGTCTGCCTACAAATTCCCTAAAACAATGATTCTTTGCTCTGGAACCAAACCTAACATTCAAAGCTTGTATGAAAGTCTCCCTGAAACAACATGAGGACATATATACACCTACTTCTTAGCATAAAGTGTATTCCCATATTTCATCTTGTATAGCACAGCGTTGCTTAAACGTCTTGTCCTGACAATACACAGTATATTAAATACCACAGGGAAATCATGAAGTGTGCTTCTAAATCCACTCAAGACTATGAGTTCAGTCAAGTTCAAAGTCAATGCATTCCTGATCCTTAAATATCACAGGTTTTTCTTAGCTACTCAAACCCCTTGTGACAAAGGTTTTGAACAAATTAAAAAAACATACAAAAGGAACTGTTAAAGTTTATGTCTGTACTGTTTAAAGCTTTAGCAACTGACAAGCTTCAACTACCTGGTAGTTATGCGTGATTGGTGTTTGTGAGATCTAGATCTTTTTTGATAAAAAACCCAAATATTCTCACCATTTTAGGTGACTCTCCAATTGTACAACCAGATAAAACAAAAGTTGAAGGATTAGAAGAATTTATGGAGAGCCTGTAGATAAGTGATTCCATCAAGGGCAGAAAACTCAGCCAAATCAACTCCTAGATATTTGAGAGGATTTTCATATACATTTTTCTTGAATATCAGTTACCTCTAGAATGACATGTTATGTTTAACTTTACATGTACATCTTTAGAACTTATATTAAGTAAACATATATATAGGAACAATCACTGTATTTCACATTCCTGATGCTACACTAATAGTATATTTGCTGCTTTAGTATCATGTTGTGAGGCATCTTTTAGATTTTTTCATATTTAAAAAGCATGACGCACATGCCATTTTTATCTAGTATTGCCTTAAGATGGAATAACAAAAGGAAATCTAAAAAATGTTTACCCTGTTTTCCAGTATTTATTCTTGAAAACATTTCAATCTCAGCTAACATTTAAAACCTTCTCTCATCATCTCCAGCAAAACAAATTTTATATGTCAGTTTAAAAAAATTCATGTTTATTACATTCCATACTTCTCACAAAATAGTAGGTGCTTTTAACGGCACCTACTACGGCACCTTGATATAAGCTTCTGACATTCTAAGAGGGAACATACTTAAAACTTACATGCAATCCCATTAACACTCCTGGAAAATACAAAAGTTATCATAGCTTAAGTCATTTTTAGTGCGAGTTAGAACAACAGAGGAAAAAAAAACCAAACCTATTTTTAATATATTAATTCTTCCTTTGTATATTCTTTTTTTTCTTTGAACTTGATATGTGAATAATTTTTCATCTATTTTTCTTTTCTAATTATCATATTAAGACTGCCTTGCCATCTGCAGTACACAATCACATGTAAGTAGGCACATAAAATTCATTAGAAACAATGTTTTGGGCTGCTCCAGTGACCAGAAAGGTTTAAACAAAACGCACCCACAAATACGTTTTTCAGAGTACGGTTTGGAAAGCACAGACAGGAAAACCAGAAGAGGATACATATAAATGTTTAGTTTTACCTGCAATGTATTTGAAAAAGGTCTTTCTATTACCTTTGACCTCTCTTGCAAAGTTTAATTCAAGAAGGCTTTCCTAGTTGCATCCCTACATTCTCTCACCAGAGCCTTATAATCACCCAAAGTGGCCAACCTCTCCTTTCATGACCTATAGACTTTCTTCTTCCTCTTCAGTATGTGCAGTAGCTCCCCATTTAACCACACAGTCTTTCGTGTCAGGATGCACTTGGGCTGTGCTTCAAAAAAAGTGGTTTTTGAATTACAGCCAGCTATCTTGGGCCCCTTTACCTGCCAGTACCTGTCCCATAGGATTTCCCCTAGCAATTGCTTGAAACGGCCAAAGTTGGCCCTCCTGAAGTCCAGGGTTATGATTCTGAAAGCTATTCTGTTCCTACCACACGAGACCCTGAACTCCACCAGCTCATGGTCACTGCAACCAAGGCTGCCCTCAACCTTCACTACTTCAGCTAGACCCTCCTTGTTGGCGAGTACAAGATCCAACAGCACTCCTCTCCTAGTGGGCTCCTCCACCATTTGCATCAGGAAATTGTCACCAGTGCACTGGAGGAATCTCCTGGGCTGCGGATGGCTGGCTGAGTAGGTCTTCCAGCAAATAATCAGGGTAGTTAAAAACCCCTATGAGAACCAGGGCCTGTAAAAGACCTCATCAACTTCCTCATTCTGATCTGGTAGCCTGTAATAGAAACAACGGTGTCACCCATGCCAGCCCGCCTCTTGATCCACACCCACAAACTCTCAACTCTCAATTCATCCGCCCCTGGACATAAATCAATACATTCCAGTTGCTCTCTCATGTAAAGAGCAACTCAACCACCTCACCTTGCTGATCTGTCTTTCCCAAAAAGGACACAGCCATCCATGACCACATTCTAGTCATGCAAGCTGTCCCACAAGGTCTCTGTAATTCCCATCAGATCATAATCACCTCACTGGACACAGATTTCTAATTCCTCCTGCTTATTCCCCATGCTGCATGCATTGGTGTACAGACACTTCAAGGAGCGAGCTGAGAGCTCCAATTTCACCGTAGGACAGCAAGAGGCCCCGTGTTTTTCATTAAGACCAGAGCTCTGTCCCACTGGTACACACCTACCAACTTCCTAGTGGACAGTAGGATGACTATGAACCAGCAATGTGCTCTTGAGGCCAAGAGGGCCAACAGAATCCTAAGGGAGATGAGAAGGGGGGTGGTTAGCAGATCAAGGGAGGTTCTTCTCCCCCTCTACTCTGCACTAGTGAGAGCACATCTGGAGTATTGTGTCCAGTTTTGGGAAACTCAGGTCAAGAAGGACACAGAGCTGCTGGAGGGTGTCAAGCGTAGAGTAACCAAGATGATAAAGGAAGCAGAACACCTCCCTTATGAGGAAAGGCTGAGGGAGCTGGGTCTCTAGCTTGGAGAAAAAGAGGCTGAGGGGTGACCTCATTAATGACAACAAATATGTGAGGGGCAGGTGTCAGGAGGATGGAGCCAGGCTCTTCTCAAGGTCATTTAGTGATAGGACAAGGGGCAATGGGTGCAAGCTGGACGAGAGGAGGTTCCACATAAATATCAGAAGGAACTTCTTCCCGGTGAGGGTAACAGAGCATTGGAACAGGCTGCCCAGGGAGGTTGTGGAGTCTCCTTCCCTGGAGACGTTCAAGACCAACCTGGATGTGTTCCTGTGCAACTTGGTCTAGGTAATCCTGCTGTGGCAGGAGATTGGACTAGATGATCTTTCAAGGTCCCTTCCAATCCCTAATGATTCCATGAATATTTTACCATTTATCAGTTCTTTCTCCTAAAGCATCCTCTCAGTTTTATATTAGTATTTCACATGAGAAAGAAGAGTAGGGTTTAATAATGTTGTTGATGGTAAATGACAAAAGGAATTAAGTACATTCTCTGACTCTTAAACTAATGCAAAGCTAGCTTTGAAAATAAGTGCACTCCCCAAAACTTGCTGTGTATTTGTTGGAATAAGACAGACTGTGTGTAGTTCACACGAGCAGAAGTTGCACTGACCCTCACATGCACAGCCTTGCTACTGTTCATTTCCCCTCCTCAAAAGTTCATCTTTAATATTCTCCCCTAATCCTGAGCACACACAAGATCAATCTCCCTCTAGGCCAGATGTATTTAACATGCCTCATGAGTAACTAACAAGCCTGAATCTTCTACTAATTTTTTCCTGGATTGGATGAAGTGGTGGCTGTTCTTTCCTACCCAAGAACAAACATACCATTTCTAACTCTGCGGGTACTGAGCTGTAAATTAAACTGAAATGAAGAAAGTTGACATCAATTATACAATGTATACCGAATAGTGTTAAATTGAATAGAATAGACAAATGAGAGAAAATGCTGATTTTCATGGAAAAGTACTGAGTGCTTGTTGAAATTAAATAAACAAGTACGTGCTGAAGATTAGGAGACCCTGAATATCAACTACACTCCTCCAGTGCAGATAACAAGGGGCAACCTGAATAAGGCTGCAAGATTTATTTTGCAAGATTCAGCAGTTTAAGAATTGGAACTAAAAACTTGGATGGAAGCTAAAAACTTGGGAACTGAAGCAAAAGATCAGTGTTCACTGGGCATGCATGAGGAGAGTATGTAAATGAATTCTGGGAACATATTAGAATATAACAATCTGTTAACTGAAAAGATATTGAATACATAATGTATATGATCTAAATAATACGTGTTTTAAAGAGAAATTTTACAAGGGTCTTTATTCTGCCAGATTATACAGTAACAGCAAAGGAGCTAGGCATCTCATGTTACCACCCTGGCTAGCAGCAGGGATGATACTTCCCTGTGAGAGTGCTGAGAACATACTGAGGGAAGAAACATTCTACACTCACTTTGACAGCTTATCGGTAGGGTCTCATGACTTCTCAAGCCCTCTTCATGACTGACAATTTTCTTAATGAAACACTTCAAAATCTCTCCTCAAAATTCAAAACTGGAATGAAAATTGCTCCAACTGAATTCCATTAACCTAACTGCATTAGTCATTGAATAGTTTCAAAGATAAAAATCAATTCTGTACCAGCCATCACAGGTTTTTAAATATAGTCTTAGACAGGTATTTCTGGTCATCCAGCCTTTACTTTTGTCTCAGAAACCCTGTTTGTGAGGCAGTTCAAAGACCCTAGTATTACCAGTCTACTTGAAATCAAGATGCTTTTATTTCTCAAAGCAGAAAATTCCTAGGCTACTGCATACACATTAAACACAGAACACAAAACCTAATTTTTAATTATAAAATTGAGCAGTATGCCATAAAAACTTCTACATTTCCTTTTTTACAACTTCATGAAACTAAAACTTTAAGTACACTCCCATTGAAGGCAACTTTGAAATTTAAACAGGTCTGGCCAAAACACCACAGCTACTGCAAGTTTGGTTTTCACTTAAACCAACAGAAGTAAAAATACACACATTCCAATTTCAACTAAATTATTATACTCAAAAAGGTTATTTTCTAGACAAGAGCATTCTCCAAAAAACAAACAAACATCTATTCTTGAAATGCTAACTTTGTACATGAAATGGGAGTTCAAAAAAACATACTCTGTCTAATCCCACCTTAGACTCTTTGAAGTCAGCAAACTGGACAGCAAGGTCTAATTTCTTCATCATAAGACAAACTATTTATTAAATGCTTATCTTCAAAAGCTTGCCTTGCTGGCAGCATCACCAAAGTTAATACGAAATAGTTAATTTGCCTAAAAGCCCATTAAAAAGACTAAATTATTTTCAGAGTGCTTTGTAAGCTTCTTTCGTTTGGCTTTAAACCCACCCCCCCCCATCAAATTAAAAAAACCAAGAGCTGTAAATTATACAACTACCAATATTCCCAAAGGCACTAACTTGATTAAAGAACACTATTTTTGTGTGACAGTCATCTCAGCACAATTTCTGACATATTATCCTACGAATAGTATACAGTAACAGGTATTTTGCCAGAAAAATGTCTTTTTTCACTTTTAAGATGCTGATGAAGGTTTAGTGACAAATGCTGAAAAACTCATGGCCCCAAAGTTGTCAGTGGGGCTGTGGTTGAAATAGGATTCTACCTATGAAACACTTCACTCAGGATACAAAAAAATTCTGAGAGATTTTTTAGAACACAGATCTTCATGCAAGATATTTTGTGTACAGAGTACAAAACCACATCTTCAAAAATGATCATATGCTTGTGCTCAATGGTATTTTGGTCAAGGCAAGTTGCAGTTTTTTTTTTTCTTGTGCATGGGAATAAAATCCTGTGAGATGCTACTTTTATCACAGACAAAGGAAGGACATGGATGGACTAACCTTTTGTAAAAATTAATTCCTGCTTTTTTTAAGAAATAAAAAAAAAAATGAAATTACATTTTTCCAAAAAGTTTTCACCTCAGTTTACATGTGTTATTCAAATGCTAATGGAGCCCAAATCTTAGAATGCCTTGTTTCATCCAGGTCTACTTAATGTGTCAGAATGAGATTCTATTATTTTGACACTGTATTTCTTGACTTCATTCCCTTCTACTATAAATGTGTAAATTCAGCTCAGAGTGAATGTTCAAAAGCAACTACAATATAAAATAATTTCCAGTTCTACTTTTGTATATGAAAACCCACTGTAAATGCCATGTTTGGCCAAAAGAGGTTTCTACTATCACAAAACCTCATCCGAAGTCCCCACAGAATCAATGTAAAGAAACTAAAATATTTCAAAGAAAAAACTATGTAGTCTTTCTAGATATGTTCAACACATCTGAAAAGGAAAGTAAGTTTGATAGCTGTTTCTGTGTCAAAAGAAATATTTGGAACAGAAAGATATGTGAGGAAAAAGATTCAGAGGGAAACAAATAAATACATCAGTTGGATTTACCTCTCCACGTTACAGAAAGTTACAGGAACAAACATTCTCTGTTCACTTTTATCTCTAAATTTCTTCATGTTATCAACAGATCTACACCCTTCTCAAGTGAAATGAAATGCTAGTCTTTCTGTGGTCCAAGAAAGATCAGTCCTATACTACAACACTGGAAAATATAGACAGAATCACAGAATTATTGAGGCTGGAAAAGACCTCTACGATCATTAAGCCCAGCCTATGACCTAGCATCACCACAATAAGCTAGACCAAGGTAAGTACCACATCCAATCTTTTCTTTAAGACCTCCAGGAATGGCGATTTCACCACCTCGCTGGGCAGACCATTCCAATGTCTAACCGCTATTTCTGTGAGGCAGTGCTTTCTAACATCTAACCTAAACATTCCCTGGCACTGCTTCAGGCCATGCCCTCTTGTCCTGTTACCAGTTGCCTGGTAAAAGAGCCCAACATCCACCTGTCTACAACTTCCCTTCAGGTAGTTATTTAGCAGTGATAAGGTCCCTCCTGATTCTCCTCTTCTCCAGGATAAACACCCCCAGCTCCCTCAGCCTCTCTTCATAAGACTTTCCCTCTAGACCCTCCACCAGCCTTGTTGCTCTCCTATGAACCTGCACCAGCACCTTGGTATCTTTCTTGAAGCGAGGCCTGATACTACACACAGTAATCAAGGTGAGACCTCACCAGTGCCGAGTACAGGAGGAGAATCACATCTCTAGTACTGCTGGCCATACTATTCCTGATACAAGCCAGGATGCTATTGCCCTTTTGTGCCACTCAGGCACACTGCAGCCAACCGGTTGTCAACCAGTACTCCCAGGTCGCTCTCCAGCCACTTAGCCCTAGTCAATCTCTGCTGGGGATTATTGTGGCCAAAGTGTAGGAACCTGCACTTAGCCTTGTTCAGCCTCATCCAACTGGCCTCTGCCCATTGACCCAGTCTGTTCAGATGTCTCTGCAGCACCCTCCTCCTCGCTAGCAGATCAACACCGCCCCCCACCCCCAATCTTGGTGTCATCTGTAAATTTACAAAGGGTGGATTCGATCCACTCATCCAAGTCATCAATAAAAATGCTGAACAGAACTAAACAATGAGGGTGAGGAATATATAAGTATTTAATATTCATGTTTATTGTAACATACAGTACACATTTCCATATTCCTTATGCTATCCATCTATACCTTTTTAATACGTATATTTTAAAATTGAAGAATAAAATATAATCTTCTAATAGAAAAACATTACAGAAGTAAATAGGGAAGATACGAATTTTGATTTAAACAACGCATGATCCCATTCCCACTCTTTACAGTTTCACCGCAATTATGCGCAAGGTTTGCATAAACACTTCAAAATCATCAAAAGATGTTTTATCAAAACAGCACTTAAGTTTTACATATGTTTCAACACAAATTAGTATTCAGAATTAAATAGCAAGTTGATAAAGAAGTATCATTTTAAATTGTATGTGGGTATAGAGAGTGGATAGAAGGAAAGTAGACTGGGACAAATAGTAAAAAGTATTTGGAAAGAAGTTATTTTAGCAGTTCGCTCATTGCTCTAGACTCCTAGTTTATCAGCATTAATTTTATTACCTTTAAAAAGACTGAACAATTATTGTAACAATAATATTATTGGAAAAATTATTACAAGTGTATTACAAAGTAATAATAATAAATAACACTAGAGACTGTAAGTCGAGGATGTATTGGGCTTCCTGCAGACACATATGCAAACAAAACCTCTATAGTAAAAACACTTTCCATTTGCAACTGTAAAAACTTGAACTACAGCAATTAATTACTTGAAACATACAGACATTCAATATGAAGCCAGACCTTGACACTCAAGGCACATCCTGCAGTAACACTCAGGTCCTGAGAGTCAGTAAATTTCTAATACAAAACCATACATATATTGGCAACACAGATTTCATAAGTATTGAGAATGTATATCCTCTGTGAAGTGTCTATAATCAGCACTAGCAGTAATTTTAATACAGGCAGTTACTGATAGGAATGCCAAATGGAAGGATTTTGGTTCTTCAAAACTTCAAAGGTCAAGTGGAAAGGAGCTGGGGGGTGAATAAAAAAGCAACTGATACAATTACATGAAGGAAAGACTTTGGCTTTTCTCTCCTAAGTGACTGAAGACCTCTTTGAATACTGCCATTCTTTCTATACTGGGCTTGGAGCACAAAGCTTCAAGTTTTTAAGGGAGTGGGCAAATCCAACAGAATCAATGAACTTAAGCATCACATGAAGCTAAAGGCTTAAGATACTGCGCACCCACTGACTAGAAAGCAAGTAGCAAAGATCTATATATATATTTATGAAAGGCTACAGTCAGCTGGCCAAATTTCAGATCTGAACAGTGGACTCCTTCCACACAATCTTTACCTTTATTTGATTGAAAAAATTACAGGAAGTCACAACAGTTCAGCTATTTTTCTACAGCATGGCACTTTCATTATGCCTGTTAGGCATAAACAGATAAATAGCACCACATTTCAAGCAAAGCACTTAAAACTATTTCAGTACCGCTTTGACAAGGTTTAAATACACTTCAGATAAGTGGCAAAAAACTACAAATTGCACACCATTACAAAAAGGCTGTCTTTTGACCCAATCAACTGATAATATGCAGAAGATTCCATAAAAAAAAAAAAGCCATCTATTTCCTAATGAAAAGCAAAAATTTGAGGGAAGGCATTTACTATTAAAAGACTAGTCTGGCTATAACAATGAGTGACTCATGGTTGTCAGTCAGTAGATACAAAAATGACTTGTTCATGAACTGCTCAGTTGTCCTTAACTTTAACAGCCAGGAGCAATACAAAGCTGTACAAAAAAATTCAGATGTAAATGTGTCAGTTTTCAGAAACAAGGCAGGAAAAAATTCCTACAATTTATTTCACCTAATATAGTACATGATAAACTGAAAAACTATTGTTTTAACCTGTTATGCTAGGTTGCAAGTCTAAGTAGTTAGCAAGGATTGGTTTGGGCTTTTTCCTTTTTATAAATTATATACATTTTACAGGTGTCGGCATAAATACATATACAAGATGTACAAGCAGTAGATTTTAACTTAGTATTGGAAGGGGGTGAAGTCTATGGTTTTGTTAGAAGTTTTGCTATGTTTCGAACTAGTTCCTTTGAAAATAATCTCCACTGAAAACTAAACATCTAACTTCCAATCTTTCAATCTCAAAGGCATGTTACAGACACAAAAATTATAGTTAATTTTGCTGTAATCAGAAGTAAAAAACAGACAAGAAAAGTGAAGAAACCATTGGCATGGTATCATGCCATAATGTCATTGATTTTGCTGCTTTACTGTAAAGCAAGTAACAATATTAAAAGTAACTTTCCTGATTTCTGGTAGTGCTACCAATTTTTCTTGCACAGTGCCAAGCACATTACTGAAACCTGCCAGATATTTTGTTATGAAAATAACCCCATCTCCCTTCCAAAGTAGAAAAACAATTATATAAAATATAAGAACCTACTTTAATACCTTCTCCTGAGTTGCACAGCCTTGAACTACTTTCCTACCTCACAGCTACCATTATCAAATCTGAGATACTGAATTATTCCTTAAAAAGGAGCATGACAGTTGCATTTTTTTTGGTGGGCCAGTAAGCTTTTTCTGTCCTAAACAGCTGATGGAAGTTCTCTCTCTTTTCTAGGATTTCCCTAGAGGATAGCATTACAAGTCTTTGTGGTCTTCAACTTAAATGTGTGTTTGAAAGTAACGTACACAAATATGTGCTAGCCTAAACCCGACCTTTTCCAATGGAAACTAAAAAGATACAGTGTCTTTCTTACCTTGTGATTACTTCATCCATTGCAGCCTACACTGCTTGTAGGACTGAATCGTTTATGCTTTATCTGGTTTCCCAAGTCCATCTCATCTCTCAGAAATCTCCTCAAAAATATCTCTAACAAAAAAAAATTCCCCATGCCAGATGACTCTCAACAGCAGCTGCTAATGGAAGCAAAAGCCACAGCTCTCACCATATCACTAATTCTGAAACTTATTTCATTGAAAGCATGAGGGCTGCAAACTAGATACAATAATATTCAAGTTTCTCATTTGCAGCTTTCCAGAAAAGGAAAAGTAATTTTTAAAGTTGTTTCTCTTATTTCCACTGTTAGAAACAGATGCAGGGTGTGGCAATGAAAAGGTGTAAGATCAAGCCTGCTGTCCCATTACCAAGTCTGAACTATCTTGGTATGTGCTTGGGAATATACACAGTTCTGTGTTAGTCAATTCAGACATGACCAATTCCACAGAAAATGCAACAGCAGCAACACTTATTCCTCCCGAAGTTATAAATAAATAAAAAAAAACCCCCACAAACATGAACATAATAAATAAAATTCATCCAATGAGACTAAACAAAGTTTTGCAATGGGCAAACCTACAAATGGAAAATGGGAGTAGTTTAAAATTTATTCTGGAAGTCTTTGGAACAACAGAGAACATGGTGAAAAGGAATAGTAAGGGGGTACTGAATGGAAATGTATGATAGAAGGAACAAGGTAAAGCAGAAGAATGTTTCACTGGATATATAGCAAGGAATTAGCATTGAAACATTTACTTCAGGAAAGCAGGCACACAAGGAAACAACTTGTGAAACAATGCCTCCGGCTAGTCAGCAGAAAATAACTACTGGACAACTGCACTATATTTGTAACTATTTGCATAGCTGTGTGCAGCCAGAACTGCCAACAGTCACAAAGTACTCTTCATAAATTAAGTTCAAGTATAAATAATACTCTATGGAACCATGCATGATTATGAGGGACATTGTAAGGCTTTTTCTGAGGGGTTTTCCAAACATATGCAACTGCAAGCCTACAGATGGAGGCTTTTCCTACATAAAGGAAACATAGGATATTGTAATTTCAACATCCAAGGAAAGAAGAAACCCTTACGTGTCTAGAAATTATTATATCTAATAATTGAGAAGGTGTATCACTTCACGTCGAAGACATAATGGTTTGTGAGGTATGGTGAGCATAATACTCAGAAAGATACTACCCCAGCAAAGGCCACAAACCCTAGGAAACATTGAATTTTTGTGTTTCCTTAAACCTAGAAATGGATGGATGACTTCTAGCTGGGTAAGTTTTTTGATTTAACTCACCTCAAACAATAGTGGCAATGCAAGAGATGGCATAGCACATGTTTAATGCTTCATCAGTTTAAACTAGAGGCAGGGCTGCAGATGTCTTCCAAAGACCAAAAAATGTTGGTCAGACTTTATTTCTCTTCCAGGAATAAAAGTGCAAACATCAATACCTGCCTTTTGCATGCAATATTCTTTCTCAGGACTGTGCATTCCTTTAGCTAATGGGCAAACACAACAGACTTAGAAATATTAAAAGTTATCAGTGGAAACTAGTGTCAGCTTAGTCTGCACCGAATGTTGTTTTAGCTGCCCTTACATGTAAACTTGAAATTAAATATGAAAAGTTAATAGCTGCATGTACAAATCTCACCAAAAAAAAGTATGCGAAACTTGAGTTTTGTCCAGGCTCTGCTCGTGATCTCACCTCATCTCTACAAAGTATTTGTAAATTGCTTACATGTCCAACAGCTGCAATAAAAGGTAAATATTTTGATTATGTTTTAAAATTAAGGAGTTATGTTTCGTATGATGAAAAACTCCACAGGTTTACGGGTGCCTTTTAAATTACACTAGTACTACAATAATTTTATAACAGAGGGGGGGAAAAAAGCTGCATCAGCATTTGTGATGGTTATTTGCTTCTATCTCCTGTACTTTCCAACTTAAGACAAAGAAATTTTGCTACTAAGTTTCATATAGATAAAGTCGTCTTCTTTTCTGAAAGGAAGATGTTCCTATTCTCATCTTCACAAGAAACATGTTACAGCGTGATGTAACAGGCAAAATGTCTTAAGATGTTGAACTGAAATGAACCCCCCACCCCTATTCAGCTCTTCAGTATAAATCAGCAGTTGCTCTTCTGTGAAGAAAGTGAATGAAGTCCTTTCTATCAGAAAGTATGGGTGATAAGACTGTGCAATTATTTTAATTACTATCAAATCTGAAGTCCCTCAATTTTCCTAGTTAGTGCCTGTTACTACAAATACTTCCCAAGATAACAGTTTATCATTTATCAACACAAATGAGTATGACCATTCACAACCCAATATGCAAGCAATATGCAATCTGACTTCTAACAGAAAGCACCCACTGAAATACAAATGAAAGACCAAAGGAACTTGCAACTTGGTAAATGATTTTGTTTAATGAAACTTCTAACATTTGTTATTCATAAAATACATTCCAAACATGTAAAAAGGGAGACATTCAGAAGCTTTTTAATAAAGCTTATTCTCATGTTAAAAAAAACCAGAATGCAAGTTCAAAGTTGTGGCAGAAAGCCTCTAAACAATCATCTAAATATGTAATTTAACCACGTCCATTGCATTTCTTCATGGAGGAAGGTTTACCAGGAAAATTCTTTATTCTCAGAGGCATTATGTTAATCTTTTCATAGCAGGAGGTACCTTTTCCTAAAGTCAGCAGCAGGGGCAATGAAGCCACAGGTACTAACCAATTATAAACAGATGGATACAAAGGTCCACTGAACCTTGAGCACTACACTAACACCTGCTTGAATTATCTTCCAATTTCATTACTTTTCACCAAAATTTTGTTTACAGTTATTGAGAAATGCTGAAAAAAAATCAACAAGTCAAACACTGACCTTTCTAGAGTCCTAATCTCTAATACCCAATTCAGAGAGAGCAAAGTGAAAAGAAATGCTGAGAAGTAAAATCCCAACAGCATTAAGTTATGCTGACTCTAGCTCCACTAGAATCTCACTGTTAAACCTTACATGTCTGACAAAAGTCCAGTTTGACTTTTAACTACCAGTAGGAATATAATATGTACACTTTCATTTCCATAAACTTGAAGTGTTCAGAATGTCAATTACTTAGTACAGTCAAACAGTGGGAGAAACACCAACAATTATCTGTGAACCAGCCCTTATGCTTGTATACACCAGAAGTCTCAGTATTACGTTTTACAACTTCTAGGCACCACAAAGCAAGTTCAGAATGGTAATTTTTTGCATCTGTAAAACTCCTCGTTAAGGAAGGTAAATCTATACAAGTTCTGCAGCCTTACACTCAACAGACAAAGAACACTGCAACATACCAGGCAGGTATTACTCTAAAAAAAACCAACAACAAAAAAATCTTTTTAAGGTAGGAGAAGTACAAAAAAAAAATCTCACACAACAGTTTTCAGGGTCATCATTAATAAACTAAACTCGGTAAACTGCAGGAAATAACACCTTTCATTCAATGAGTATAAATCAAATTACCAATAATAAAAAACACCGTCTTCGGCTTTCTTGTAAAAAAAAAAAAAAAAATGTGCTTTCCTAGTTAGTAAATGTTAGTAAAACATTTGAAGTTGAAAACATGAAGATGATAATTCTTTGCAGCAGCAGACACTTCGGGCACCCCTACTGCCTTCCCCCTTCTGTCCTCCAGGGTGCCCTGTCAGAGGCACAGGCCGCCCGCGGCTCCTCACGGCTCCAAGCGCCGTGGTCCTCTACAAGACCCCATCTGAACTGAGGGCAAGAATTACCTACCTGACCGGCGCCGGTACCTCCGACGTTTGAGGACCTCGCAGAACACGTACGAATGAATTCTTAAAGGCAAAGGCTGCCATCCTGCCACTGACAACCCCAGCCGCGGAGTGCCCAGACCGCATCGATCGGTCCCACTACCTTTTCGGGCACGGGAACAACAGCGGTCGTACGGGAACGGCCGTCAGCGGATAGTATGTTCCGGCACACCGAGCCGGGCCGCGCACCTCGATCACTCCCGTCGCCTCCCCGCCTCGCCCACAGCCGCCGTCTGTGCGCTGCTGTTGCCACTACTCACCCAGCTTGCCCCGGGACTCTTCCAGCTTCTGGATCTGGTTCTCCAGGAAAAGCACGACAACACCGAACACGAGCACCGCCAGCAGCTGCAACTTGGGCGGCAGCATAATCCTGAGCAGCCCCATGAGCAGCAGCAGCAGCGCCGCCCGCCCGGGATCACGACATAGCGCGGGGCCCGGCCGTGGAGGCCGGCACGAACCGCCGCAGGGACGGCGCGAACCGGGCGAAGGCACAGGAAGCGCGAGGCCTGGGGCACACGCGACAGGGCCCGCCGCCGCCCTCACATCGCCCCACGAAGCGCCCGCCTGTGCACGCTGCTCAGCAACCGAACGCCCGACCGCGAGCCCGCCCCCGCCGCTACCACCAGTACCCGGCGCCGGGATCCGCCTCCGCGCCCTCCGCCATTGGGCGGCGCTACCGCCACCCCGCCTCGCCCGCAGCTGGATTGGCCCCGCTCAGGCCACGGCCCGCCCACTACGCCATGGCTCCTCCTTCTTCCCCCTCGGCTTCCAACCGCCAGGTCGAGGTGATGTCCCACCTACATGCGGCCCTGCCTGATTGGAAGGCCTGTCTTGAGACCCCGCCTACGTACCCACACTCATTGGGTACAGGCTCCAAGGCTCTTCGGAAAGGCTTAGGAGTGTGGTTCGGCGTGCTGTCAATCACGGGAACAGGTGGGGGCCTCTGAGGAATGGGACAGGACTTTACTCGGGGTTGTTTCTTCAGTGCCTGACTAAGAAGCAGAGCGGTATCCCTCCTAACCTCTCTGCGAAATGTTTTTCTGAACGAATTAATAGAGCTTTGCTCTAGACTTTAGGTATACGTCCTGTTTCAGCAATTTCTGCCCGTGATGCTAGGGGCTTGAGCCAGTCTACGCTCTCCAGCATCAGGCAGTGTAGTGAGGGACACTCAAGGGATGAGGTCTTTCAGCGGCCTCCTGGTGACGCTGGCAGGGCCGTCCCGAAACTAAGATGGCAGCGTCTCTCCAGCTATCGGCCCTGGGGCGTTGCTGGCTATGGTTGCTGATGGGGCTGCAGACGGTGAGAGGCCGTTCCGGTTCATCTGCATTCGGCGCTGAGTGTGGCAGCAATTTCCTGAGAGCAGAGAGGGTGTAAACGGTGGGGGAGGCGGGAGTCCCATAGCTGGAGGCGGATGCAGTGGGCCTTGCCCGGCCCGCCTGTGCCCAAGACTCCAGCCTGCGTCTCGTCCCGCTCTTGCCTCTATGGCCACCTTCTTTGTTGTCTTTGACAGAGTGTTCTTTGCCTTTCCCACTTTCTAAATGCTGTTGCTGATTCTGCGTCCTCAGAATGCGAGAGACCCATTTTTAAGCCTGATCACTCCTCTGCCTTGTCCCTGGCTTCGGCCCCTCTTTGCACCTTTAAATGAGAAGACGTGACGATAGCTCAGGGTGTTATAGTAACTCCTGAAAAAATTCACAGGCTTCCTCGCTCTTTTTTAGTGGGATTTCTTTGTTGTTACAAACCTAATGACCCGGGTTTTCCTTTAGTACCGAAGTTAAGAACGGGTTTGGAAAATCCAGCGCAGAGCCACAAAGATGATTAAGGGAGTGCGGCATCTTCCTTATGTGGAAAAGCTGAGGGTGCTGTGTCTCTAGCTTGGAAAAAAGGAGACTAAGGGATGACTTCATTAATATTTACAAATACGTAAAAGGTGAATGTCAAGAGGCAGGGGACAGGCTCTTCTCAGTGGCATCCAGTGATAGGAGAAGGGGATACGGGTGTCTGCTGGAACATAGGAGGTTCCACATAAATGGGAGAAGAACTTTCTTCATGGTGAGGGTGACCACTGAAACAGGCTGCCCGGGGAGGTTGTGGAGTCTCCTCTAGAGATGTTTGAAACCTGCCTGGATATGTTCCTGTGCAACTTGATCTAGATGATTCTGCAGGGGGGATTAGATTGGACTATCTGTCCAGGTCTTTCCAGTCCCTAATATTCTGTGATTCTATAAAGCTTAGTGGCTTTTGATTTCTAACTGAGAGTTGCCTTTGGAAGGCTCTCCTTGAGGTTTTCCAGACAGGCCAGCTTCCCCTATTTTAGTGCACCTAATACCCTTAAGGTTGTGAGCCACCTGAGCTCCAGAGAAGTAAGATTATAAAAAAGGCCTACTAAAATGTTTAACAACTGTTAGGTAGTTCCTAAAGCAATCTGTGCTGCATCTGCTTTAATGTTAAAGTATTTAAAGTGAAAGCAAAGTAGTTGTGTAGCACGTATTTGCAGTCAAAACTTTAAAAGAGAATGCTACTGAGATGAGGCAAATCATCGGCAAAGTAGCTGAAATTACTTCCTTCGGGTGGGAAATTAGCTTCTGAAATATGAGATTTTTTTCATAATCCTAAACAGAGACATTTATTATCATTAGTAAAGTATTTCAAGATAGTACAATTGTAATGGTACTAAGAATGAAAAATACTAGTGTGAGCCAGTTAATTCCTTTTTTTTAATTCCCTTTTTTTTTGTTCTCTCTCTCTCTAGCCATTTTAAGAATGAGTTCCTAATCGATGGCATTTCCAATCTGTCCGTTCAGTACGTGTGATTGATTTGTTTGGCTATAGGTTGGACAATTAAGGAGAGGAAGTGGGGTGTGTTTCTGCCTCACTTGGGTGTGCTGTATACATTAAATGATAGGTTAATGTGAAGAGAAATCTGATTTGCTGAAGGACAAACTTAATTTTCTCTTCTGTATCTTTTGGTTGGGTCCTTTGTAGTTCTTAATGACTCTTGGTTTGCTGTCTAGTCCTGTTTGCTGGTAATATGTTACTGTTCTCTGAACACAAATGCTTGCTGATTAAATTGTTGATGCTGTGTTAGCATTTTAGATGTTATGTTTTGGCCAAGCTGAGCTGAGGAGCATCTCAGAAAACTGTGTTTTTTCCTTTCTTAATTCCCTGTCTTGCTCCTCCTCCATTCCACCTTTAGAATTAATTTTCTGGTAACATTAACACAAACATGACATTAAAATCCTACTCAAATGCCTTCTTGAGAGTATTTCATTGCTCCCTGGTTGTGCTTTTCCCATGATTAGCTTTTGCACTTCTTTTCCAAGTGTGTTTTTGGTGATGTTAAATGTACTGAAATTGTTTATGAAGAGCAAGCTTTGGAGAACTGTACCCATGGGCATTTCAGCTGATTCATTATGTTTGGAGTTTTTTCTGAAGTTTGAACTAGCAAAGGGAAAGCAGTAGAGTTGTCAAAAGCATATATGTAAGTGAATTTTGATAAGTCAGGTACCTTGAAATGTATATGTTACGAGCATTCACTATTAGTTTTAAGACCATTCCTCAAAAAATAAAGTGGAGTTTTATACTTATAGGCAGATTGTTTCTGTAAAACAGTCATGAGAGAATTATTTTTAGTTCTTAATCTTTGTAATGATTATTAAAGCATTTAAAATCTCCCTTTTTGTAAACAATTCAGTTAATATTACAGTACAAATTGTATTCATTTACAGATAAGTGTATATGGAGCACAGTTGTCATCAGAAGCTTGTAGAGAGCTGGGCTTCTCCAGTAACTTGCTATGCAGTTCTTGCAGCCTTCTTGGACAGTTCAATCTCAATGAGTTGGATCCATTCTGCAGGCAGTGCTGCCAAGAAGAAGCTCAGTTGGAAACCAGAAAGGTGGGTTTTGTACTGAATTTTTAGTGGAATAATTTACCATTATGTTACGTTATGTTTATGAAACTTTTTTTTTAAAAAATGTACGGGAATCTGGATTATAATCTCAACTATACAATGTTTCTTCAAAGCCCAGTGTAAAAAACTCTTCTTTTATCTAGTTACTCAAGGATGTAACTAAGTGTGTGTTTTGAAGAAGGCATTAATAACATTTACCTCAATGGATAATTTTATGTTTATTCTGAACCAAACCTAGACTTCACTATGAGGATAATCACATTTCTTTTGTAAGATTAATCAAATGCCATTTTGTAGTCATTGTAAATATATGTATTCACAAAATATTTTCTGCTTTTTCTGTGCTAAAAGGAGAACGAAAAGCATGGGGCTTGAGGGGGTCTCAAGCTTGTTCAAAAAATCCCATCACAGTAAACTAGAATTTGTTATGTATTCATGGGAAGCAAGAGATTATATATGTTTCTTTTATAATCTATTTGTGATAGTGTACCTAGTTTCATTTTCTGCTTGTGCTTCGTAGGAAATGTGAACAATTTGCAGTTAAAGCACAATTCAGTGTGGCTATGCATTATTATTTTATCTCCTGTGACACTTTTGAAGAAATGTAATACAAATGATACTTGAGATTTGAGGCTAGCATGTTGAGTCTTGAATTATGATCTAGATGTCAGATGTTTAGGGTTACTTGGTTGGTTTTAGGTTGGACTGGATGATCTTTAAGGTCTTTTCCAGCCTCATCATTACTGTGATACTGTGATACTGTGAATGATTCTGATATCCAGGTTTAATATCCAGGTTTGAACACAGGCTTTCATGCTGCATGTGTGAATATAAATGTTGCATTGTTCTAAATTTGTGGTTATGTGGTTGAGTAATAAATTATAGCATCATTTCTAATATCCTTTGAGTGCTGTTTCAGAAGGTAGAAAATATTGCTTGACAGTGTGTATTTTGGGTGTTATGGTGTTATAAAATTTTTATATTTCTTAAATTTGTACTTAGCAAATTCCGTTCAAGACTAGCCAGGGAAAAAAGTAGTGTTGGGAGAGCTAATAACAAATATTATCTTAACAGATTGTATCCAGAAATAGCACACTTTGAATTGACTTGTGTTTTACCGTAGTATTGGTTGTAGTAGGTGCCTGAATTAAGGTTTTACTCTTACATAAAAATTACATTTAATCTATAGTAACTTCTTGCTAAAGTACTATTTTTATGATGCAGAATAGAAAAACTCAATGTCACCTTTTGCTGTATTCTTTCCCTTTGTCTATTCTTTTCATGTTACCATATGAAAATTTGATAGGGAAGAATGAATGGACATTAAATATCTTTAAAGCTGTTTTCCTACTCATTTGCTTGAAGAATTCTATTAATCTTACTCTAATAAGCTCATTTAGATGTAAAAGGTCTGACTTGCTGATAGGCAACCTTATGTGTGGCAGAGTTCTAGAGCTGTGGTGCTCTGGGTTTTGCTAATGCTGTGCTTGAACATCCACAAAGTGCTTTTATGTTTTCTCCTCCCCCTCAGCTGTGATTCCAGTTCATGATCTAGCTTGTTCATTATGTGAGCAGGTACTTGTTGCCAGTATGTGACATGGCACGTTGGTAGTCTGTGCTACAAACAGGCTTGCAAGTTATTAAAATTCCAGGATAGACTTCAGGTTTTAAAGTTAATTCTTCTAAGAAATATATGGCAATTATTAGAAATAGAGAAACCATGCATAGATGTATTACAGGACTTGCACCAAAGTTTTATACAGGAATTTAAAAGTTAAGGTAAAGGGATAGCATGTGTATCCCAGAATTTTTATGTATCATTACTACTTTTCACAAATGATCTGTGAAACGTACTCAGTTCTAAAAATCTGTTGTGCTTAATAGCATCGCCACAACTTCAAATGAGATGTTCATAGATTTGAAGTGTTTCCTATGTTTATTAATCCTGTTCTTGTTATTGGTCCAGTACTCTGTGAATTGACATTGTAGAAGAAGGCTGGGAGGTGCTCTTGTTGCCCAGTGTTTGTCTTGCTCTTAACTTCTGAAACCTGTCCAGAGGAATATTTTACTTGCTTTGTAATAGTACTGTGGATAAAATGAAAAAAAAACCATGTATTCGCTTTCAGACTAATTCAGAAGCTAGCTTAAACAGTATTGCTTTAGACAGCTGCAAGTTTTAAGCTTCAGTCTGTCAGATGTAGAGTACTGCTGGTGTGTAAAACATAGAAGGATGAAATGGAGGTGAAGCTAACTGTGCGTGAAATTGTAGTAACAGGAGAGATTGTCCATATTTTGCAATAGCTGAAAATAGCCACACTCCATCTGCAGCTTCACTTACAGCGTGTGATCATTTCACACGTAGCTGTAAGCACGTTCCATTAATTGTACATTATAATCTTAGATTTATCTCAGCAATATATGCATGTCAAAATCCAAATGGATCTTAAATATCAACTGTGTGATAAAACTTGTAATATATCAAATTTCACAGTTGCACTGTGCAGGACTGCTACAACTGTTAGAAGTCATCATTACTTCTAAATGGACTTTTGAAATACAGTCTGCTCACTAAAGTATGTTGAACTTCAGCACTTTAAATTTCTGTGGTTGAATATTTGTCACGTTACTGTACTGTTACGGAATTTGGCAAACTAGATAATGTGAGAACAGGCATAAGCAAAAGTTGTCCAAAAAATTTGGGACATGAAAATTGGTGAAGTTTTCATGGGTAGCATCCCATGTATTTATCGCAAATTGTTTCTGTTTCTACTATAAAACAAAGTAAACATAATGATACATAGGTCTATATTCATACTTTAAAAATTATATAGAGATGAATACTGCCCCACTATACAAATGTAGGTGAACCCATCTATAATCCTGAGGTTGTTTTAGAAACTTCATTGTGCATATATTCAGAGTTGTCAAGAAAATGATAACCTGTCAAAGCATGGTTTAAAAATTCATTGGCATATCAGACCTCTGCATGGCTAAGATAATGAGAAATTTAGAATTGTTTTTCCCCAAGCACGTACTAGATGTCACAATACAAATAACTTAAAATATTGCTGAAACTTCAACTGTTTTATTATCTTATAGGAAGAAAGGTTTCCAACATCTTGATATTCTTCCCACAGTAAACATAAGAATTTCACAGTTTCACAGTAATGATGAGGCTGCAAGAGACCTTAAAGATCATCCAGTCCAACCTAAAACCAATCAAGTAAACCTAGACATCTGACATCTAGATCATGTCACTCAGCACTTCATCCAGACTAACCCTGAACGCTTCCAGAGATGGCGACCCGATCACCTCTGTGGGCAGCCCATTCCAAAATCTGATCACGCTTTCAGTGAAAAACCTTTTCCTAATGTTTCCTTTCATTTTTACATAAATACATTGCAAAGCATTAACCTGGAATAAATACAGGGTGCTTAACCTTTAGCTTTTACTTTTTGCCAAAAAAAACCCCCATCCTACTGTTGCTTTATATTCAGATCCCCATTCTATACCCTATCTGAACCTAAAATTATTTTCAGTATTTATGAGTGCTGTTTGAAAGTTAATGGAAGTCTATGGACATAACCCCCCTAGCTGTAGGCGTACAGAATGGATGAGATTTGGAAAATGGTGTTATTTAGTGACCTTTAGTAAGTATTGTGTTTTCTCAACATTTTGAAAAATGCTGAGGAGAGAGAACTGACTGGGGAGAAAAATCCCAAGAATGCATACTGAACACCCTGGGAAATGGGCAGAAAATCCAGAGCACAGCAGAGGAACCTTTCCTAGAGATCTGTCATGGATTTTGACTGGCCAGTTGTTTTAGCATGTTTTCATTGCAGTTAGATTGATCAAAACATGGTAGCAAGGCATACTGTAGATGTGGGCCCTAGCTGTTGCATTGTAACTGGTACTACATGTTACTACATTAACCAAATACTTTGACACTTCTGCAGGAATATCATACCATGTTTTCACTGTATCAAGCTGACATTCTTTTCATTTCAAGTACTTGGTATTTGAAATTGCAGGAAATCATTTTACCACATGAATGATTCAGCCTGTTTCTGCAAAACAACAGAACTTTTGAAAGTGAATCCTGGGCTGTGACCCCTTCAGCATCAGCCACCTGTTTGTGCATAGTACCACACAATTTATGAGAGGTTTTTGTGGGTGAAAAATACAGACGTGAGGAATGATACACAAAAGAAGAGTGAATTATACCTATTTACCTCCTGTAACAAGTAACTGCTTGTGTTCAGGTTCATCTGTTCTGAAGAAAAGGTCTCTGTTTCACTGGAAGGTAAAAAAATATGCCTATGCAAATTCAGTTTCCTGTACTCTGCTGTATCTGTCATTCACAACAAAACTGGTGCTCAACCTTTAAACGTAATAGGGTACTTGATAAGTGTGTAGAAGAAGATGTTTTAGAATGGGTTATTTTAATCCAAATGGATAATACTTCTGTTCGTCTTATGACTTAGTATGACTGTAACTTTGAAACAGTTCTTTTACAAATTAAAGCGCTACACTCAAAAATTACCATTGACTGCCTGCTTGCTCTGCCAGAGGCTGTTAATATGAATAGTTCCAGTGAAGCAATCACATGCAATCTAATTTCCTGGTTTTTACCCAACTTGATGGGTAAAAATAGAGAACTGCTTAGAATTCATTGACATCTCAGTTGTGTAATGCAAGTCATACTAATGTTTGTATAAATTAATTAGAATTCTAGTTGTAGCTGCTTTTCCAAACACCCAGCTTTTTCTGTCCTTCGATGTGTTCTACAAAAATCTTTTGTCTGCTTTGTAAAACTTAAATTGAGCTTTTACATAGCTGTACTCAATATTTGTAAAATGCTCCATAAAAATGGTTCGTGTTCATTGTTTTTACCAAGCATGAATTTTTAAAATAGCATAATTCAACGACAGCAGATATTATTTAATGCTTAAGTAAATAATCAGAACTCTGAAATTAAGACTAACACATCCAGCTATCTCCCATCAATCTGCTTTTGACTGAAGTCTCATACACTTCACAGAGGAATATTTTTTCAAGGAATATTGATAGAGAAGTTAGGGGATTTAGATGATTGTATTCTTTCTAGTTGAGACAGTTCTTTTATCGGAGTACTGTCACTTCAAAATATTACGCACAAGCCATTGTTATACTGAAAATGTGCTGAAATGGATGTCCCTCCTCCTCAGAAACTTTACTGCTACATTCTTTCCCTTCCTTCTGTAAATGTTACCAGCAGTGAACATTAGTGTCAAGCAGACCTAGCTAAAGAAGGTGTAGTTGTGTAGTCAATGCCCAAGACAGAAATAGCTCAACTTTTGTTCAGATCAGATTCACAAAAGTTGAACTCTGTCAGATAATGTATTTCATCTTCTTTATCTTCTAACTGTAGCAGGGCAAACCTTACCTATGGAAGACCTTTCTGGTTTTAGATTAGTTGAATTGCTAAAATGCAAGTTAATTTGGTTTGTTGTTGAATTGCATGTGTGCTGGCAAATGGAATAGTTAACAGCTAATTAACTCTGACCTTCATTTGGATACGTATCTGGATAAAATACTGGCATTTGACTACATTAGTTGAAACAATTTCAGAAAGTACAGTCTCCAAATGACCTACATGTGCAAATGCAAGTACATCATTGATGTCTTCTCTTCTTTGCAACTCATCTAAGTTTTTGTATTTTAAGAGAAGTTTGCTTCTAGAGGTAAATACATGGTTAGACAGCAAAGTTAATTGGACACTACAGTCCAAAATTGGAACTTCCTGTCTACTTTTCAGCTTGCATAATCACTGGGTCCAACTGAGAGCCCTTTTTCTGCCACCCCCACATTCCATTCTGACCCCACTCAAATAATTTCACTATCTAATCCGTGCTGCAGCTTCAGAATTGTAAAGTTGATGGTTTCTCAGCTTCTGCATTTTCTGTCTTACCCTTGTGCCAGATCTTTTGCTCACAGAACCTTACACCAAACCATTCCAGAGACTAAAGTTAACAAAAAGTAGTCTGCTGGGAAGGACAGTTGTTTTAGAGCTTTTTTAGTGACACAAGGAGACTTGTTTAACACAAGTAAAAGACTTAAAATGGGTGACACATTTTCCCTATTCTAAAGATAGTAATAGTAACATACAACTATGTTGTATACTTACAGAAAAAAAAGTTCAGTCTCCTACTCAAAGCAGAATTCTTGAGTTGTGACTATCTCTACGTTTATAGATTCTACAGCCTTTCTCAGCAAATTATTTCAGTGTGTAAAGACCCTCATTTTAACTTGTTTTCGCCATTATATTCGGTTGGAATTTCCTTCCCTGCATATAATGAGAGCTTAGATTCTGCTTCAGCTTTGTTCAGAGGAATTTGCTCTAATCACAGGAATAGCACTAATTCATGTAACTGTTTTTTTGACTGTTTGACTCTTTGTTTCCAAACGGTTATTTAGAGTTAGGCATCTTCTTTCACAGAATGAGTTGTGAAGTGGTAGAAGATTCTTTGTTGCTAAATTTACTGATTACATCAGTTCAGAATGATGTATGTGTAGCAATGACTTTTCTGGCTTTCTGCATTACAAAACAGTAATTCATAATTTTCCTGGCAGTGAGGCTTTCTGTCTGCTCTCTGTTAACCCACAGATTCTTGCTTATTCTTTGTATTCAGGGAAGGGGAAGACCAGAGTGATTTTGGACATAAATGCTCTGCATTCTATCTCCCATAAAAGGGAAAATAACATACCATTAATATGTCAGTATATATTCCTTTATTTTAACTGATCTGGTTTCCTAGTGAAAGTAATACATTTATTGGTAGTTGTAGGAGTTTAGGAGTGATCAGAGGAAATTGTTTCATTGCATGAGTCTATGTTTTAAGCCATACCAATCCAGTTTGAGTGACACTGTAACTTGTGCAGAGTCAAGTGTAGTCAGTAGTTAGCAGAAACTAGTGTGCAAGTGTAAGTGCTATAGAAGTAATATTAAGGACAATTTGTTATATTTCACAAAATCTGTTTTAGCACCTTTGGTTTAATGCCATTTACTATGATCAAGGAACAATTTGTTAATTACTGGGTTTCTTTTAGTCCCATTTGATCTGAATTCCTGTTTGGTTGTTAACAGTGTGTAGCAGTTTCATAGCAGGAATGTGTATCTATTTATAAAATGGAGTAGTGGAATTTTATTTTGAAATAATTACTTCAATTCCATTCTTAATAAGAGGTGAAAAGTTTTCCTTCACATAACGAAGGTTCCTTGTTTTTAATTGATGGGACACTTACTTATACAGTACATATTTATTTAAATTATTTATGTAATAAACATTTTACATTACATATTTATTTAATGTTATTCTTATGTAAAAGGTAGTTTATTACAATTTATAGTTAAAGCAGGCATGTCTGATAATGTGGATTTCCTGCTCACATTTTCATTACATCAGTGTGAATAATTAAAAGACATTTGGGTCCTTTGTAAAGGATGAGGGAAAAGTTCAGATTTTGTCACAATAGTGTGTTCTAGTGTGTTTTCTAAACACACTATTGGAACAGCTCTTAAAAGTCTCCGGTTTTTTTAGAGATGCAGATGTGAATCATCCTGAAAATCATAACAGCACTTGTTTTGGAAGTTAAAATGAACACTAGTAATAGTTTAGAGAGTCTTAAAGTCATTTTTATGAGCACTAAAACAAGTGAAGCAGTATTTTTAGATGTACAACTTTATGAGTTAAGCTTTGTGTAATGAACTGACTCATCATGTTTGCAAGCCTTGGCACCAAATGATACATGTCATTCTTAGCAGTAATTGAACACAGTAAAAGCCTTCAGAAAGCAGTTTGGACATGATGTGGTGGTAAACAGCAGTAGATATTAACAAGTATAAGTTTATTTTGGGTTAGGAGATGCAAAAAACCTTTTTCTTGTAAAAGAGACCCTTGTTTAGAGTTATTAAGCCAGCTGATTTTTCTTTTTTTCTCATCTCTAGTAAACCCCTCTGATTATTACCCTCTCTTAAATGTTCAGGTGGGTAATGATGAAGTTACTAAGAGAAGCCCAAAATCAATAAAAAGATATTTTAAAGCCCTGGGGTGGCTGCTTAAGGGATCAAGAGCACAAGTATTTTCTCCTCTATCCCTTCAGGGGCAATCACAAACAGATTAATAGAAAGTGCCATCAGGTGAACTCATGGCTTCAAGACTGGTGTTATAGGCAGGTCTTTGGGTTTTTCAGTCTTCTCTTCTGTATGAGATGCCTGGCCTGCAGGCAGCAGGTGGAATGCACCTGTCCCAGAGGGGGGGAGAAGGATTTTGGGGCAGGAGTTAGTAGGGCTCATAGACAGATCTTTAAACTAGATTTGAAGGGGGAAGGGGAGGTGACTGGCTTTGCTAGTGAGAACCCTGCATGTAGTAGCCCAAAACTTGTGAGGCAGTGTGTCATCACAGATAACCAGAAGGAGAGGGGTCAGTAAAACTGCTACCTTAGACTTCTGCAGGGCACACTTCTGCCTGTTCAGGAGACTGATTGGCAAAATCCTTTGAGAGGCTGCCCTGAAAGATACAGGAGTCCATGAAGGTTGTACATACTTCAAGAAGGAAGCCTTCAACACACAGGAGCAGAATGTCCCCATGTGCCCAAAAGTGGGCTGGTCCGGAAGCCCAGCCTGGTTGAGCAGGGAGCTTTCACAAGAACTCAGAAGAAAAACAAAAGAATGTCTCAAATTTGGAAAGAGGGGCAGGTGACTCAGGAAGCATTTCAGGATATTGTAAGGTGATGCTGAAAGAGAATTAGAGAAGCAAAATCTCAGTTAGAACATAACTGGCCACATCTGTTAAGGATACTAAAAAGTGCATTTATAAAGACATTAATAACAAAAGGAGGACCAAGGAAAATACCAATCCTTATTGGATGAAGTGGGGGAACAAAGTAATGGAGAAGGGAAAAGGCTGAGGTACTTAACACCTTCTTTGACTCAGTCTTCAACAGGGTAATGAGCCCTGAGTTGGTAGACAGGGATGGGGAGCAGATTATCCTTCCTGCAACCCACGAGGAAGTAGTTACTGCCACTTAGATCCTAACAAGTCTATGGGTCTGGATGGGATTCATCACAGGGTGCTTAAGGATTTAGCACAAGAGCTGGCTCTGCCACTCTCCATCATTTATCACTGGTCCTGGGTAACCAGGGAGGTCCCAGATGACTGGAGGTTGCCCAGTGTGGTGCCCATTCACAAGAAGGGCTGGAAGGAGAATCTGGGGAACTCCAGGCCTTTCAGCCTCACTTTGGTACCTGACAAGGTTATGGAGCAGATCATCCTGAGTGCCATTGAGCAGCAGGTACAAAGCAATGCCCTGGAGGCGTATAAAAAAAGACTGGATGTGGCACTTAGAGAATCACAGAATAATCCTGGTTGGAAAGAACAGGCTAGGTCACCAAGTCCAACCATACCCACGCCCACAAATACCTCAACACCTGATTAATGGAAAACCACAAAATAATCCCCTCCACACCTGCCACTATAACATGTCACAAAGCACCATGTCTATACAGTTCTTACGTACCTCCAGGGATGGTGACTCAACCACCTTACAGGGAAGGCCATTCCAGTGCCTCACCACTCTTTCTGTAAAGATCCTCTACCTAATATCTAACCTAAACCTCCCCTGCCTCAGTTGGTTCTGTCATTAGTCACCCACCTCTCTACAACCTCCCTTCAGGTATTTGTAGAGGGCAATGAGGTTCCCCCTCAGTGGCATAATCTAACTGATTGTGGTGATGTTAGGCATAGGCTGGACTTGACTGATGATCTTAGAGGCCTTTTCCAGCCTCAATAATCCTGTGATTCTGTACTTTAAGTAAGGTTATATTTTTCCATGTCATGACTTAGACCTTTGCTGTGAAAACACTGTCTGAAAGAAAATGAAAACAGAGGCTTTAATTGTCTATAGAACATAATTAAAAAATATCAACTGAAGCTTACTCTGTCAGCTTTTCTGTAAGCACTGGGGTTTCAGGACTAGAAGGATGCGATTTGCTGTACAGTATGTTTAAGATTTGGTATATTATAGAATCAATTGCCTGTTGGCAAAAAAAGCCAACCCAAAACTTTAAAACCATGATTGTACATGATCAATAGGGGGTTTGTTTCGATACTACATAAAATAGAAATTAATTTATACTATAGTTCAAGAATCTGAGTATCAGAGATTATTAATGTCTCAGTGCAAGCATCACAGGTAATCCAGCCTGTGTCTGTTACTTCAGTTAAGGCCTATTCATGTGGTATTTCCTCTTTCTGCAATGACAGTTAACTAGTGAACCCACCCATAGTTAACCCATGTCACATCCTGATTGATCAGAGAAACTTACTACCCTCTTTTTGGTCAGAGTCTGACCACCCAAATGGGAAGTCTGACAGTATTTTGTCATGAAAGAATTCCCATTATAGAACATCCAGTTGCTTTTTTTTTATTAAATTTTGTGATTCTATTTAAGATCTTATTTCTCTGTAGTTACCATCAAGACAATAGCATATTGTGTTCTCAAGGAAAAATAGTTCAACAGGTAACAAACCTTAAATAAACTTGTAATTTAGATACTTTAATGTCATTAAAGTAATAATAAACATTATTTTACTGTTTATTATTACAGCTTTATGCAGGAGCTGTCCTAGAGGTATGTGGATGAAAATTGGGAAGGTTCCCTCAAGTCCAGGGTAAGTAAAGCCACTACTGTTCATTCAAATGGGAAATACTGTCACAGCTGAATGACAAAATGTGCTTTTAAGTAGTACTGTAAGTAGTCATAAATTCTGTATTATACCACAGAAGTTGCATTGACCTGAGACTCATGGAACTGGTGTCCAATAATAGATTAAATTATGTTGTGCACCTATGGAACTACTTTCTTTTCACAGATTATTCAGTGTAATTGTTTTTGTAATTGTCAGTGGATACTGATGGTTAGTTCAAGTGAATGGAATACAATAATGTGAAAGAGGAGGAGTCTCTAGGAAAATACCTGAGAAATTTCTTATAAATGGGGCAGGAGCTTAGATGACAGCAGTATTGTGATTCCTTTTGTTTTTCTCCCCATAAAGAAGTTCTAACATTGTACTTTGGAGGTAGAGAAGAAAGACTATCTTTAGACATAAAGCTGCATAAAGGAAGAAAAGGGGTAACAGCACTGGAACATGCTGCCTAGTGAGGTTGTGGAGTCTGTCTCTGAGGACATTCAAAACCTGCCTGGATGTGTTGGGTAATCTACTCTAGAAGAACCTGCTTTGTGAGGAGTTGGACTGCATGATCTGCAGAGGTACCTTCCAGTCCCTACCATTCTATGAGTCTAACTCATGGGCAGTGTTAACCTGATACAAACAAGTAAAATAAAAATTTATATTTTAAAACAGGTTACAATTCACAGAAGTTACGATTCTTAGACCCTCTCCTGCCACATCTGTCCACACACAGTTCAGTTAGTTGTCTGCAAGTTGTCTAGTTTCTGCTGTCTAAAATGCCAGAACAGGAGTGGTTTAAATGGCTTGTCCTACATCAGGGTCATGAGGACATTAACATTGTTAGCACAGGAGTCCATTATTATCTCCTTGACCATTAAAAATTATCAAACTTCAAATCATTTCCAACAGTAGTTGTCCATTCACTCAGCTTCATTATGGTTGTAACAGTGAAGTGCTTTTTTGAGCTGTACCCTGGAAGAAGGTCATCCTGTTAGGCTGAATTATGTCCTCAGTTATCTTCCTGTGTAGTTTGTAAAAGGGAAGGGCCCATAGCTGCTGTGTGTGCACCATGAAAACAAAAGCTTGCAGTACAAAAGAAAAAACTATTTTCTTTTTCAGTCCTTAAATATTCAAACTTGTTTAAAAATGTGCATTTTATTAATCATTTAACTTGTTTTTTAAAATGACTGAATACACTTCAGTGTTTTTCAGTAAGTTCTCTGGTTTGACTAACACATCTTCTTTGGTACAATACAAAGAAAAAACTTACTGACTTGAATATCTCTTTTGTCTTTCCATCACCAGTTTCTGCCATTAGTCAACCTGAAATTTTAATCTTGACCAAATTTACTGCTAGGGTATTAAAACAAATTGGAAGATGGGCTAGATTTTAAGGGGCATTTACAAATTTTAAGGAGCAGTAGAATATATTCTTCTAGACATTATTTGTCCTCGCAGAAGTATTAATCTCAGAATACTTTTACGTAGATTTTTCTCCTTGGTTTTAACTTCTACCAGAAAGAGTATTTAATGTCTTAAGACATTAGCCTTCAAGAAGTGTTTTTACTTCAGCTTTTTACTTGGATGTTTGCTATGGAAGTTAGTTTGCCAGAAGGTCATGCTGCTGCATTTGAAACATTGTCTTTGTAGGCTTCATTGAACTGTGTAGCCTGTCATTGACAGTGTCTCATTTTCAAATAACTCATGGTTCCTTTCCCGTAGCTTCTGCTAGAATGTTGTTGGTGGGTTTTGGGGGTTTTTTCTTAGGATATACACAAAATTGTGTGACTAATTGCAGGACTAATATGCATTAGAATTATATGGATTAGTGTATGTTACTTATCTGACTGTGATGTCTTCACCTATGTGTACCTGTGTGTGTAATTCCATTTTGTCATCTAGCTGACTCATAGAGACTTGAAGTGTCATGAACTAATTCTGGATTGTGTTTCATCTGGCCAAAGGATCAATAGTGGGTTTTCTGTATAATGAGATTCAGATCTTAAAATAGTTAAGGATTATTCTGTTGAATTAATAAATGTTTGTAAAAGTTACACAGTAAGGAAGATACATGATTGTAAATAACCTGTTACTTGTGGTTACTAAACACATCCTGTGGTCTTTGTGTATCTAAATTTGGATTAAATTTACTGGTTATATATATTTTTAGCTACAAATAGCTACTGGAAACACCTGTGTGTCTGAAATGTGCAAATCATTAGATACAGAATGCATTTGCATAGACTAGAAAAGTTACAGAGTGACAAGTGATGAAAGAAGTCTGGTCCACAGCAAGAGAATGAAAATCTCTAGTCGTTTGCCAACAATGTTGTTTTTCATAATACCCTAACAAACTACAAAATATGTTTTTAGATATGACTGAGCATGTCTACTGCATTTTTCAAATAACAGCTTCCTGTGCTCAGTCAGGTAACAGACCACATTTCTGTAAATCTTTTCAGTTTCAGCACTGAAATATTTTCCTGCTAAGTTTCACTTAAAAATCAGTTGCTCTGTTATAAATTGTGTACTTTAAAAATGGATCCCTATAGTATCTATTTGGTATCATTTTGAAATGGTTCTCTATAAAGTGTCTCTTAAATATGTATAATTTTAAAGCACTCTATCAAAGTAGAACATTGAAAACAGGTGACAAGATTCACAGATGAATCATATCTTATTATACCAGGTAATACAGAAAACATGACAGATTTTAGCTGGCGTCCATAAAACTAAGGCTGAGAATTAGAATAGTAAATTAACTGGTTCAGTGGTTACCTAGTGTATTTTACGTTGGCTTTTCAGTGGCAGGTGTGTTCTACTCCTGATGCAGTAGGAGATCACAGCATCACAGTAATGATGAGGCTGGAAAAGACCTTAAAGATCGACCAGTCCAACCTAAAACCAACCAAGTAAACCTAAACATCTGACATCTAGATCATGCCACTTAGCACTTTATCCAGACTAACCTTGAACACCTCCAGAGATGGTGACCCGACCACCTCCATGGGCAGCCCGTTCCAAAACTATATCACTCTTTCAGTAAAAAACCTCTTCCTAATGTCAAGCCTAAACCTCCCGCAGTGGAGCTTAAGACTGTGCCCCCTTGTCCTGTCTCCAGTGTCCAAGGAGAAAAGACCGACCCCCGCCTGACCATAACCACCTTTTACGTAGTTATAGACAGCGATAAGGTCACCCCTGAGCCTCCTCTTTTCCAGGCTAAACAGACCCAGCTCCATCAGCCTCTCCTGGTAGGGCTTACCTTCCAGGCTGCTTATCATTCTAGTTCTCTGGACTTGTTGCAGCACCTCAACATCCTTCCTAAACTGAGGGGCCCAGAACTGAACACAATACTCAGGGTGCAGTCTAACCAGTGCCAAATACAGGGGGAGGATAACCTCCCTCTCCCTGCTGGCCACACCATTCCTGATACAGGCCAGGATGCCAGCCCTCTTGGCCGCCTGGGCACATTGCTGACTCATGCTAAGTTTACGGTCCACCAATATCCCCAAGTCTCTTTCTGCAGAGATCACAGTGTCTAGATGTTCTTTCCAGTTTGATAATAAATTTGTTATGGAATTGTATTTTCAGGTAAGTTCACTTATTTTCTCATTATTTGAATCTGCAATTCTTAAATACTGATGAAAGAAAGCTAAGAAGTTACATTAACATTAAATTGTGCATTTATTAAATGTTAGTAAAACTCCTCCTGAGAAACATAGGATATTGTAGTGGGAAACCCACATTGTTTTATCATAACTGTGTGTCAACAAATGATATACAAGCTAAACTAATACTTCTCTTCAGATTTGGAAACATCTCTTCTCCTAGTGCTTTTACAAAGCATCAGGATCTTTGGGGTTTTATGAATTTCCTTTGTCAGGCTTGATCAGAGCTTTGTCTTAAAAGCATGTGGTGCTTTGTATTAAACTGTGAACAGCTGCATTGTAGCTTGATTAATAGACTACAAATAGTAGTTACGTGCCATATGAATTCTTATATTTAAATTCTTATCTCAAAGTGAGGTCACCAAAAGGTGAAGAGCTGTAGCCATTAAAATGTTAGTGCTTGATGTCTGCTGTAGTTACGTTACACCTTTTTGCTAGGCTGTCATGGTATCTTTGAGTCACACTCATGCGATTTTCAAAACTGCAGAGCATGTGCATTTGTCCCCAGAACAAAATATTTAAGAGCCTGAAGAAAGAAATTAATGTTTTTGTTTTGCCTGTATTCCCTCTGATTTACTCGTTCATATTTCTAGCATGTAATGCTTGTTGTTTTAGCAGTACTTAGATATTTGTGACATAATTCAATGTTGGGTTTTCCTGTCTTGATAAAATACCATTCTGCTGCTGTTCCTTTTGCATTGGTTGCTTTTTATCCCCATAGATTTAACATTTGATAATAAACAATGCTTCAGTAAAAACAGTGTTTTATTTGAGCTCATTTCTTACATCAAGACTGTTGGTATACCCAATTCATTTTTGCATGTTTTGTATACAAATCTGTGACATTCTCCACAAACCTGTTTCTAGTAAATTTGATTTTACTTTGAAGCTGCTTATATGTAATAACTCAGGGCCAAGTTAAGGAAAACACCCTTATCTCACTGGTTTATGCTAAGTAATATTACATTAGATAAAATGCAAGTCTTCTTAAAGATAGCAATAACTCATGTGCTTCCTGTTGCTAATTCAATGTAGTATTATTACTTAAAGTAAGGGTGGAGCATGTGTACCATGCTCCCTGATAAGGAGCTGTATGTTCCAAAGCATGCCCTGTAGCTGCATCAGACTTCATAAAAGCCATCAGTTGTGTTCAAAGGCTGTTTATGTGTCTTAGGACATGGTAATGCAGGAAGAAATTCTTTTTAAAGTGTTTGATGGGATAGTCTGTATTTTTAATGTATGTCAGCACTGCAAATTCAAGTGGCTAATGCAGAAAGTCACTGTGATCAGCATTAGAAACAAATGTGTCATTAACAGAAAAAGGTTTTGTTCCAGCTGTCTAAAATTTCAGGAAAAATGTTCTGCAGTGCTTCAGCTTTCAGAAGATTTATACATTTGACACTATTACAAGTGTGTAATAGCTACTTTTAAAGCGACAAAATGTCATGCTGCCTATGTAGTACTTTCTGCTTCTGTCTAATTCTGCTCCCATTTTATGTGAGCTTGTTCAGTCCAACACTGCAGCCAGAGAACAGCCACTCATGTCCAATTGAGCTTTCATCTGTCACTCAAGGAACAAATCCTCACACCTGTTACAAGCTTAAAGCACTGTAACCTGAGTTAACCCTCAAAGGCTGCTCTAATACAATTGAGCTCCACTGTTCAGATTTGCTTCTGAAACTTTATCCATTTTACTATGCTCTTTTATAGTTTTTAAGTTTTGCAGTTAAAGTTGACCACTATACTGACTGCTTCTTATAACGTTCTTCTCATATAAAGTCCTAGAGACTGATCTCAGATTTAGATGTAAATTGAAATAGAAGTGGAAACATTCCCAGTGAAATAGTTCAACATGCTGTGGACTTAACAAAGAACAAGAAATATCTTTGCCACTTTTTTGCATGTCACTGTTGATGACAGCCAAGACAACTAACAGGTCATGAGGATGTGGGAAACACTGAAGTTGAAAATTACATCTTTGTGAGTTTAAATCAGAATTGAACTGCAGTACATGAGCAAAGAGGGGTTAACTAGCACTGTTTGAAGTTGTTACACAGGTACAGCTTACAATATGATGTTACTGTATAGTTCTACAGAAAGAACAAAAGTTCTTCAGGGCTCTAGTACATTGCCCTTGGTAATTTTTAACTTATGCAGAGTAGTGGTTGGTGCAGCAGGCAGAGAAGATTATTTTGATCTGCACCAGGAATACAGTGTAAGAGGGCAGAAAATAAATGCCACTCTGTATATACATACCGAGAAAGTGTTAAGGTAACTGTCTGCAGTAATATAAAGACAGGTATGAAGACGCCGGGGGACATCCCTACAGTTACTGAGGAAAGCACTACACTTTGTGAGGCAGCATGAACCATTAGTCCTGAGGTTGCACTCATCTTCGTGCACCAGCTGGATGCATTGCCAGTTGAGATTCATTTTAGTCTAACCTTGAAAATGTAGTGTTAGCATGCAGCTAGTACCTCTGTGAGAGTCAATATGTGCTGACAAGGTTCATCCTTGGGGAGACACTACTGACATACTCCAAGAGTGTCCTGAATTCACTTGATGTCAGTACAAATATTCTTTTGAGCCTGTAGTTCCACCTGAATGCAAAAAAAGGAAGAATAAGGGCTATGCTACTTTCTAAATAAATTTTAAATACTTATAGAACTCAAGACACTTACTAGGCTGAAATGTTTGGGGGTTAGGGGATTATTCCAATTCTTTGTCCTGAAATAATTTGCATTGTATCGTTAACACAGGGTCTGGGTTTTGCTATAGAAATACTGGGACTATGCTACTGTTAATGCTTGTTAGCATTTCAGGCAAGGAATTGTTCACAAGCAGCCCACCTCAGACCTGAACTTCTCTCCACATAGCTACACAACAGGCCACAGAGTCCATCTTAAAGCTGATTGCCTTTCCGTCAGGACAAGAGATGATACAAGCTTCTCTTGTTTTCTTGCTGGTTTTGGGCATGTAATCTCAGGAATCTCTGCAAGACAAGATTGTCCACCTTGTTCACAAGAATAACACCTCTACTCGCAGTTTCCCCTGTGCCCTTTCCCTCACTGCCGCAGCTTGTGTGGAGCATGCTGATGGGATTTGCAGCATATTTAGCCTCCTTCACAAAGCTTATCTCAGCCAGATTTCAATCGCTGTAGTGCTTTTCCTTGCATTTTGGTGTTGGCAGCAACATATGCGCCAGTCTGCTGAAGAATGTAAGTTTTAGATAAAATAACTGCTTTAGAGAATTTTACTAGTGTTTGAGGAAAATCCAAGCAAATATGAAGCTTCTTTGGAGTACTTTGGAGCAAAAATAGTATTCCTTATAATCCTTAGAAATAATAGGATTATTATTATTATATTACAAATTTTAACATTAAAATATCTTCTAAACTATCATTCCAAAAGAAACTAATTCAGCAAATATTAGCTTGAATATAAATCTACTTTACGCAAGTGGTGAACATTTTTATTATCTTTCTTTCTTTTCATCAACCATAGCTTTTGTCAGGAGTGATAAGCCAAAACTCTTCAGGGGACTGCAAATCAAGGTGAGTATTAACCTAGTTTCTTTGAAGATTTAGGAAGAATTAGGCTTGGTGGAAACAGTCCTGTAGATTGTTACTTATTTACCAATGAAGAAAGGCTTTAGCAGAGGACTTACATGTCCATTGCCAATACAAATCTTTAGAAGCTCCTTCTGCTATTTTAATTGGTTTATTGCTCAGTAATTGTTTTATATCAGTTCTTTGTAATTATTGGGATTTTGGGGCTCCTTTGTTAGTTGGTTGTTTTTAATAAAAACAAAACAAAACATGAATCTATAAGTAACAGCAGGTGACAAAAGAATGTTTGCATTTTGTACTAACTCTGTGGATATCTTGGATTTACTCAGGATTATTCTGCTTTAGTTTCCTTTTCGCCTGTTTCATTCAAACCCCATTTTCTGATGGAGCTGCTGTTTCCATGTATTCAGTGACTAGATTTTTCTCCTTCCTCTCAGAATTTCCTTGCAGTGTTCCGTGCTTCTGGTTTTGTTTTTTTATAGCCTTCAAACATCCAGCTTTATCGAAACACACACACCCCAAGTGGCATTTCTTATGACTTGCATATATGCAAAGCTACATAAACTTCACTGCTTTAAGCTCAAAAAATTATTTGGTTTCAAGATGTAGTGTAAGACGTCATCTTCCTCTTAAAACCCTGTGTAAACATCTCTCATATTTCACAGATACACATCTTGATTCTAAGATCTTGTGTTCCTGTCTCTGTCCACCAAATGGCACCATCTGGAATTGCTTCATAGCTGTGCATGGCTGCAATAAGTGATTTGTCTCCGCAGCTGCAGGTTCCATGTAAAACTGATTTCCTCTGTCTCATGTGTTCACATCTCTGTATCCTCCAATTTCTTTCAAAAGCATTCTCTCCTGCATGTCTGACTGTTCCATTTTTATTTCAAAATTTGTAGTTGTATTGAACATCAAAGCAGTCTAGACTACAACTGGTATAATGTGCTAGCAGGAAAAAAAAAAAACAGTGCAAAACTTGTGGAAAACAGATTAGAGATGCCACTAGCCTCATTAAATGAAACCAACTGGGTCAGCTCAGTAGGGTAAAGGAAAATACTCTTGGGAAAATGTTTCCATAACCTTAAGTGGTTAAAACCTTCCAGTAGTGTTAGAAGTTTTTATTTGCATTACGTATTTTGTGACTCTGGGACTCTTCAGCAGTATTGACATTACCAGCATTACCAGCCAAGTCTAATAGGCACAGATTCTACACACCAGGAAATAATGTGATTATATTAGAAACTAATAAGACTTGGAGCTGCTAAAGTGACCAGAAATTTCTAATATTGTAAAAATAGCTGTTGATTATATAAGAGAAATCATTCAGCTGCCAGATTTTAAAAAAAAAATCTAACTTTGGTGATTTGGAAGAGTTGAACTGGAGCACCATCCTAGCTTTGGCTTACGGCAGGCACTCCTGAAGTAGATGTTTCTGACATCCCCCTTCAAGCTTTGCCTCACTCGTGCCTACACTTTCCCCTCTCTGACATTAAATACTAATCAGAACTGAAGCTGTCTCCTACATCTTTTACTTAAGGAAAGTAACTCTGTCTGGATCTCAAGATAAGTATTTACTTCTCTTAAATTAATGTGTTTTAATTTCTGGTTAAGTGAAGCCTTTTTGTTCCTGTTGTTTCCTTCTTCTTCACCACCTTCATTCTGTAGGAATAGGCAAGGAAGCATCTAATGCAGAGCTGCAAACACTGTCCAGCTGCTGCCAGAGTAGTGTGCAACCTACAGCATAGCATCTTACTGTCTGTAAAACTTCAGTATTTTGTCTCCCCTCTTACAGTTGTTCCTTTGCATAGGCACATGAATAAAACCTTTAGCTTTGAGCATCTCCTTTGGACCTGCACAGGAGGTGAAAAAATACTGGAGAGGAGGTAGCAGCATAGGAAAAACAAATTGAAAGACTTCTCACTAGCTGGATTTGATTTTATAGATTTTGTTCTCTATAGATATTTTCTTCAAAAGAGTAGACTGTTATTGTTAAGCATTCTGATAATGACATTCATAAAATCAGAACAAAGAATGTGGCATGGAGTATTTATAGCATTGAGCATTGTCAGGAACAACCATGCTTGTTTGGCTGTTTTTTAAGAATTCTAAGCTTTAAAAAGCCAAAACTTAGGTTGATGCTTTAGCACAAATTGTATTGCCAAAGTTCACCTATAAGACGCTGACATAATCTAGTGCTCTGTTCTTAAATATTAATACTTTATACTGTCACACGGTTTGGACACTTATTTTCCTTGGTTTAACATCTAGTAAAATTATTAAATTTGGTTGGGGTGAGGGAGCATTAATTAGAAGAATACATTTCCAGTCCAAGCTAACTGACTCTTTTTTCCCTACAGTATGTGCGTGGTTCTGACCCTGTACTAAAGCTGCTGGATGACAGTGGGAACATTGCAGAAGAACTAAGCATCCTCAAGTGGAATACAGATAGCGTGGAAGAATTTCTAAGTGAAAAATTAGAACGTCTATAAGTTAATGCTTTACATCCTCTTGCCTTTTCATGTTTTGTCATGGTAATCTTTTTAGATTAAGTGCTACAGCTGAAAAACCATTCCAACTTCTGCATTAATTTTAAAATATCTGTTGTGCTCTACTAAACATCTTGTAATTAGAAGAGGAAGCTTCAGCACGTGTTTCTGACAAGACAACAAACAGAATATCTTGTCCTGATACATTTCAGCTCTCAATGCATTTAGCACTAACAAAATGCTTTGTTTTCAAGTTGATTGAGCAAATACAGTTTGTTGTAATTAGACCTGTTTTTTACAACTACCTTAAATGGAAGAGCTTCAAGTAGTTTAAAAGATGGGAGTTTTTTGCAGCTGTTTGTAAGAAAGTCAGAACCAAATGCCACGTACAATCTCAAAAAGAAACTTGACTGCCTCTTAGTATTTGACCTGTCCTTTTTTTATAGATGCATTGTTTACAGTATAGTATAGTTGACAGGTTTTGAAGATGGTGGAGAATCTCATGCTCTGGTACTGTGAAACATTTAGTAAGTACACTTTAGTGAAGACTACATAGAAAACCTCCAAGGTGTATGGAAGTCAGATGTCATGTGTGCTTTAAGTGTTTTGCTCCAGAAATCATGAGATGCAACTCTTCAAAAAACTTTCCTTCTAACTTTCACAGGTTCTTTGGAAATCTCTTTAGCACAGGAATGTATAAACTGTTCTTTTAAAATATGCATCTTTTTTCTTTCACAGCTGATATTAATGTGAATAGGAAAGACAGACAGTAGGTATGGTAATGAGTCAAAAACATTATGATGTCAGGAAATTTCCACTTAAAACAAATAAATAAAGTAAACAAGAATAACGTGAGTTTTCTTTTAAGTCTAAATAGCAAACAAGTCTTCCCTTAAACTACTTCTTGCATGGTTTTTGCTTGAATGGGTCATATGCTGCGGCCTGAACTAGTATTCTGTTTTTTCCTCATATGTAATGTTACATCTCAAGAAATTTCTTTACACATTGCAGATTTTACATGCATCTGTGGATAAGAAATCATCAGCTTCATAGCAGAACAAGAACTTATGACTGGGACCATACTAAGTTTTTAGAAATAATACAGTATGAGGAGTCTTTAGGCATAGCCTTCTGAGGTTTTTATTCCTAGGTCACATGATGTTCCCCTTGTTCACGCTCTTATTCTATGCTTTTCACTCCTAAACATGTGAAGCATGCTGCTCATCTCACACACAACTCAGTGTGGGACAGCTGCAGTAGTGGTCACCACTGTCTTTGAGGAACATGAACTATACACAGAAAGCAAATCTTTGCAGCTTGTGCTAACCTACCTCAGTCAGACAAGCATTTGTTCTTGGGACGTTTGATGTATTTTTCAGCAGATGAGCTACAACGAAATTATGTGCCATGACAACCCAGAATTTTCATAGTAAAAATGTGCTGCCATCCGCTGGTCTTTTAATATACCAACAGTGTCCCATATGTCTCATTCATGTGTTTTCCCAGCAAGGGATTTCAGTTTCTTTGTGAATGATTTATCATGTTCTTTTAGTAGAATGTTTTAACCTCATCTTTCTTTCCAGTCTTAAGTTCTTTTTATCACTCAAGAGATATATTTTATATTTACCAAATACTTGTCTCAGTATTTCTTCTCTTTAACATGATGGCCAGTGGTTTTCTGAGTTTCAACCTTCCTTTTCTTTCCATGTCTTCTTACTGCCAGGCCACTACCTCCCTACATAGACTTCCTCTTTGAACACTTTGTCCTTCAGTCCTGCTCATGCTTGCCTTTACCAGCACAAGAATGCTGCTCTGTTCTTTCCTTCAATGATACACCATCCCATAGTGGAAGAGGATGACTGGCCAGAGAATTTCTCTAGCATTAGCTGGGTTTAATGATTACAGCCCATGTACTGTTCTGCAGCCTCTTACCTTTTCCAGTATTGGTTCTCATTCATTTTCATCAGGAGACTGGAAATTATCTTTTCTTCCAGTCTTCCTCCTAGATTCCTGATCTGCCAATTCCTGTTCCACATACTAATATTACCTGAGGGGATAAATACCTGTCTTACAAGCTTCAAAGCATGCACAAGGTACAGCTCTGTACTTCCATTTAAATAGTAACTGTGGCAAAAGTCTTCCATGATTATGTTACTGAGCAGCTGAGCTCTAAACCGATTCGCAAAAGCTGAATTACCTGTGCTCTTCATGTGTCAAATTCCCCTCTCACTTATTCTGTCCTCCAGATAATAAGGGCCTTGGCTTATATGCTAGGAACGTTAAACAGTCTGACAAAAGTGAGCTAAGCTTTGTGCTAAAAGAGGCAGTTGGAGGGGGGGATAATTTCTTTTGAAAATTCTTGTTGCCATTTATTGGTATGGAGTGTGGGTTTTTTCCCCCTCCGGTCTGCAGCTGTGAAAATTCATACCAGCTCAAAAGGTTATTTTGGCTTGTGGCAATTAGCTACACAAAACACAATGTTTAAAGCTCTCCTTTAAAAAGGAAGTAATTCATTTTCACTTGTAACCATGATAAGCACCCAGTACTTCATGAAAGGCATTCACTCAGATTTATGTAAGAATTATTTAGTCTTATATAATGCTCTTCTTGTGCCAAAGAGAGAGTTAGGGAAAGGAGGAATAAAAGCAGCAAGCATGCATGACTGAGTTAAAACACGAAGTGTCCATCTCCCCCTCCTATCTTTTGAGAAGCAAAAAGGGCAACTTGTCTTGCAGGAGACAGTATCAGTGCTTTAAAAAACAACCCCAAAGCAGCATAGTGCATTCCACAGGGCACATATATATGCTAGGCAGATAAACATAAAGCATAGTATACAAGCTACTTGTAAGGGTTGTAGTAGTCATAGATTCATGCAGTGTGAACCAGAACAAAGTGAGCGTAGCTGGTAAAAATCTGCTAAAGGAAACCTTCAAGCAAACACTGAAAGACACAGAAAGTATTCAACTCCCCCTTTGCGTTGTCACATAGAAAGAACAAGAACAGATTAACAGCTTAATGAGGAGTATGTACAAAGAACGGATGTGTTGAGAAACTTGGGCTTCTATTGAGACTGTCATATTTTTTGAACCCGACCTTTCAGAAGCAAAGTAAATCTAATGTTCCTCTTCAGCCAGAGAGATTAGATCCCACTCCCATAATTTATTGATTTAAATAGGAGCCATGAACATGGGCTGTCTCAAGGAGTGCCTGATTATCTGTTATGTTTTGAAATGTATTTCTGATGCTGAATGAGACCTATCGGTAGCTTTGTTGCTATCTGAAAAGCAAGTATTCCAACTACGTGTTTCAGTCGCACCTTTGTATGCTGAAAGCCTTACATACTGCAGCGCTTGTGTCCACCCACACAAAGCTTCTGAATGCTGGGAAGCAGAATACGGCACTCAACACTTCCCACTAATAAGACAACGGAGATAAAAGAGTTGATGATGACTTATTCCTGCACTGAGCCAGCACTTACTTTGACTCATAGTTCATTTTGTCTGCTCTCTGGCTGCATTGTCAAGTGTATTTGTTTCAAACTACTTGGAGCAACACACTGGTCCCAGATGACCCAGACAGTCTAAATTTAGAGTAGACCGTGGTGACATACTTACCCTCATACTTACCCACACACACACTGCACACAGCCTGGTTCAAAGCAGTATTAATGACATTGTGCATCTGGAAGTCTCTAGCAATATTAGTATTTTCTCTTGACAGCCTTTGGAGGTTTAATATAGTTTAAACATCCCGTAGAAAGGGAACTGAGTCAAGTGTGTAGGAGTCCAGTTAGAGCTGTCACATTAGTGGTCATAAATTAGGTCTGCACCACATCAAAAATTGGTAAGAACACATTGTACCTTGAGAAGTTACAGCTTCAAAAAATTTAAAGACATACCGGTATGAGAGGATCTTAAAATACAGCTGTCAAACCCACACCACACACAGTTTAAACCACTTTCTGCTGCAGCTGTGCCTTCAGTGCTGCTGTTCTACCTCCCTGAGGATTACCTGTTCACTGCTTTCTGACTGAGATTAAGATCAGTTCGCTTGACTAGACAAAGTTATGTCCTTATCTATTTGCAGAATACAAACATACTCTGAACATCTCCCAGAAGCGACAGCAAATACAAGAACATATTAGAAATAGAGTGGAGAGAAAAATAATTCCCTGTTTGCATGGGAACACTTCACTGGTTTATATTCAGTAGTAACAAGGCCATGAACTGAAGGCAGCAACCAGTAACAACTAAACTGTAATCTGAGTAAGAATGAAGTTGTTTAGTGAAGATCAATGAATACTACAAAGATATGAAACAACGCAGGATTTTCTCATAGATAACTTGGGGTTTCAAGTCTAAATAAACCCTCAATGATTTGTGTACAAAACAGAGCACCTTAATTTTTTAGTTTATGAGCCATGCTTACTTTGCTGCTGTAGTACACAGACGGGAGTATTTCCCAACTAAAGAAAATTAGTTGAATGTTCTTGTGGCAAAAAAATCCCCATCCCAAAAAAGTAGGAGTCAATAGTAAACTAAAAGGAACAAACTGCAGAGACTGATTTGTCTTAGTTTAAGTGCCCGATTTACTGATCTGCAGCAGGAAAAACAGTCGCTCCCCTGAGACAATGTTGTAACCCAGCACAGGTGAGAGAATGCCTTAGTTCTCAGTATACTTCCCAAGACTTTGCTGTGGTGAAATCCAACTGGAAGTCACACTGTATGATATGTTAAAGAGTAAATCAGTCTATTATAAATCCCCAAATTCATCCAAGAACCGATTTCCTACTTTCTGTATAATGGAAATCCTCACAGGAGGATGTGTTGGCGTTTAATATGTAGCAATAACTAGATAATGGCTATATAGTACAGAAGTCTTAATGTTTCCAAAATAATTCACTAGAACAGTTCTGTACTGTGACCTTCTCAGTCACGGTACAGCTTCCAGCACACTGGAGCTGGGAATACATTCTCTTTCGTGCTTCATGCACTGAGACCCAAAGAAACCATTTCTGCAGCTGCCAGCAAAGGCTGCATTCATGGATAACAGCAGGAAGAAATGTTCCACAGCACTTTTCTACCTACCAGGTATATGGGGCCCAAGCAGATGCCCAGTTAGGAAAGACATAAAAGAACATTTATCATTTCTTTTGGAAAGCCATTGGTGGGAAGGTATGTACCATGCATTGTGTCTACACGATGCCTCTCAGTAACTGTGGAGAAATGATTCTGTAGGACAGGTGATAGCCACAGAACATGCATCAGAGAGTGCAACTGCTATTTGGGAGTCCTACAAAACAAGAAGGAAGCAGAAAGATACCTAAGCATAGCTTTGTGGCTCAGAGCAGCATGACAGTCTCTTCCCACATGATCAATCTCCAAGAAACAAAATCAGTAATACGCATGGGTGACACCTTACCAGAAGAGAATATTGGTGGCAGTTAAGACTGAAGACGTTTGCTTTGCAGGGTATAATCTTAAGGATCAACTCAAATGTTTTCTTTAAAGTACTTCTACTTGTATCTCTCGATTATTTTAATACTGTTATTTCTGTTTTCTATCCTGAAAAGATACTGGAAGATACTCGCATGACAATTATCTTTTGAGGTTGGATTGAATTTGGTTAGCTAAGAGCCTTTCTGACTCCCCCGCTAAAACTGAAGTGAGATTGGTGGGAAAAGCAAACCATTTAGTATTTCTTGCGTGTCTGGGGCCAAGCTATGAGAAACAGAGCAAGTCACAATTTAATAGAGTCTAATTATTTTTAACCCAGTATTGTCTTCATCTAGTTATTTCAGTGGAACAGTGGCTCAAACCATGGATTCCTCCCTTTAAACACGAGCAGATAAAACTTTCCACTTATCTCTGTTGGAGGGTATATGCTGTTTTAAGGCAGGATGTCTGTCAAACCTATCTGTAGACTACAGTTTCTTAATAGGCTGGAAATTCCATGGGAAACACAGATTTTTGGAGCAGAAAAAGGATCATTTTTTATTCCACCTTTCCCCCCAGCATTCAGTGATGTGGTTTCTCCAGCATTACTCTACTTTTTAGACCATCTGACCAAGAGTCTGGAAAGCACTGATCTTCAGTACAGGATAGGTCCTGAGAATAGACACATTCAACTAGAAGCTTTAGGTAGCTCCTAGTGAAGCAAACAACTCGGGCTCTGTGCAGCCAGGCTCCCTCCTGCAGAGTTTCCAGTCAGACTGTATGACTGTTAATGTTGCCAGCTTGCTTTTTCCCCTCCTGGGCCTGACTGAGCAGTGCTGTAGCACGGTGATAAACCCCAGCTTCCTTCCAGTCCCAGCTGTGGGGAAACACCCGCAGTCACACTTGTGTTCGTCAGCCTCACATGCCCCACACTGAGCAGCAGTGTCCCCAGAGTGGAGCCTTGCTAATGCTTGATTAAATTATCTGCATCAGTCACAGAGCATCTAGTTTTATGACTTTCCACTTGAACGCTGCTGCCCCTATGCCACACACATGGCTAGGAACTGATCAGGTTCTCTTATACGGGTTGCTCAGTCTCATGCACGTGGTCAGAGGGGAGCAACCAAGTGCCACCTTCCATCCTGTCAAAAGGTCAGTGATGGGACAGGGACAAAGAAGATCCAAAGTCTGATTTTCTCCATTATGTGGAACAGGCAGAGGTGTGTCATGGGCTGTGGGAAGCCTACCCATGACCTCCTGACAGCCTGGACCTCTGCAGTCCACAGCAGCTCCCTCTGGAGTCATCCCCTTCCTGGCACACCAGAGGCCACAGCCCTTCAAAACAGCAAGTCCAGAGAAACTAAATCAAAGCCCAGCTTTTACCTCTTAACTCTGGCTACAAAGATTTTGGGATTTCCCAAATAAAAACATAGCAGCTGTCACTGTCTAATGTCAAACAGCTGTGCCAGTCCAAGAAACAAACTTTACAGATCATTACCACATCACTAGAACAAAAGGCAGATTCTGCCATCACACAAAGTCCACACCGCTGTGAAACAAGTGCTAGAGAACACGCGTGTATACACAAAGGGAGAACGTTGCTTCTATCTGCGCTCTTCAGTGGCTGGTACAGACCCCAATGTAGGTCCAGCACCATCTTGGACACCTTCCCCCCACAGCAGTACTGACATGACAGCAAGAACTGGTCCTCAGAGTCACTGAGGACAGCAGTGAATGTCAGGCTGACAGCCACACATTTTTCCTAAGGTGGTTCTGTCTCTTGTGAGCGCATTCAGTTGATCTGACACAAGTCAGGTGTAAGAATAGGTTTTACTTCTTTTAATAAAAAAGCTAAGTCTAAAGGGACATTCAGTTGCTTGTCCTGGGCTCCAGAGCTGTGCACAACTTCAGCTTATTTTGCTGCAGTGTCCCCAGTTCAACCTTTTCCTAGCTCACTGACTGATTGTTCACTGTGAAACCATTTTATTAATAATTTTTCATTGTAACAGCTGGGGATTACTATAAATTATTTCCATGACAGTGGATCTCACCCCATTACTCTAACATGAGCATTGCTGCTCTTTGCTATTCATGCACGTAAGAACAGTAGAAAGCCACATAAATTTAATACTAGAAGCAGCATTTATTCGCCCATTTCTTGCCTTTTGTGGGTCCTGTTGAGTACAGAGGTGGTGACAAGGTCTCTGCAAAACACCAGCTGCCACCTACTGTTTGTTAAGCACAAGTGGTGCTTTGGCTCTGCTGGTGTTCTGCCCCTTACAGGTTCCTTGAGCCTGAGGTGGTTTGGTTTTAAGACATAGTCCTATCCCTCCTCCTTTTCAGCAGATAAGCACTCCTTCAAAACACACTCACAAGGAATATCACCTACACATTGTGAATCTATGTTCCATGAGGAACTTTACTCCCGCTTTAATTTTGTGTCTGTGGTTACAAAATTAGAGGGACAATATCACTTTTTCATCATGTTCTGCTCAACCAAGGATGGAGAAAAGTGCCATGTGGACCATGAAGATCAGACATGCATGGCAGATATTAGGTCTGCATGGGAGCACCATAAACACAGATGTCTTCCATGGGTTAACTGTCATAACAGCAGCACTAGTGTATAAACTCTGTATTGAAACAGCAGCTGCTAAGAACTCCGTATGTATTTCTGTGGCAGTCAACGATTTTTATGTGATCTGTATTTCAACATCCAGATAGAAACTGCTGTCATATGCAGACATATTCTACATGTAGAAAGGTACATGTACATGAACAGCCCCACAGTGAAGTGCCTGAGCGACAAGTCACCTATTGCCAACCTCTTCTTGTTCAGACACCACGTAACACCCAGAAATCTCACCCCTATGGACAAAGAGGCTTCCAAAAGGGAGACCCTGTCAGCATACCTCTGACCAGCCTTCTGCTGACAAAGGAGCACAGTATGAAAACACTGGCACTTAAGTGAGTTTCAAAGTGTGTTAGTTATAATCATTGTCTCCAAGAGGCTGTTTGCCTCTTGGAGTTGAATGCTAGTAGAGACAAGCAGTAGTCGTGGTCTTCATTAAAACATTATCGTTTCAAGAACAAATGCTCTGACAAAAACTTTCATCCGAGGTCAGAAAGCTGCAAGATTTTCTGTAGAGAATTCTCACTGCTTCTTGGTATCAATGACCGACCATGTGCGTCCACAGAATTCTACAGTCGTGGTTTCCCTTTCTCTGAGCACAGCAATTTGACAAAGAACAATACCTGATCCCTGCAGATACACATTTCAGGCTGGATGCCATTGTCACAACCATTCATGGTCCTACGTGTGGTTTTAAAATTGTATTTGGCACACTGATATTTGCTACAGAATTTATAGGATGTCAGACGACTACAGTAATTACCGTTGAGACAGAATCAGCATTTGGCAGCAGTGCCACAGAGTGGGCTAAAATAACAGTTCCTTTTTTTCCCCAAAAAGGTTACTGCTGCAGAGCAACCAGCATTTAATTACATCCAGCAAAGATCTTACAAATATACGTACTCTGAACATACAAGCCATCCCACTCAAACAGACACATTTAGAAGGCTCGCTGGACTCAGCCTCCTAAGTATGCCAAGAGTGCAAAGAACAGATCTTGGAATTCTCAAAACTAGAGCAAATAAACGTCATACTGAAAATCTGCAGGATTTTGCATAATCTGAGAGCAGTTCAGTGGAGCACACAGCAAGTGATGCCCCTGGCTCTGGTTAGAGAAACAGTATCCTACAGGAGCTGCCAAGACAAAAGAGCCACCATCTATACAAGTCTCAGATACAGAGTGATTGAAGTCTCAGGAGAATTAAATGAACCAACCTGCACTCCCGTTCAACATTTAGGTAGTAAAAATACCAACCCAATGAACTCTACAATGCTTCAAAAAGCTACCAGCCCAGCCAATCACACCCTATCCATGAACTCAGTCAGACTCCTGTCATCTCCAATCTTACCCAGTTTCCTTATTAATAAATAACTCATTGCACACCAAGTTTAGCTGAAAACTATTTATCTTTAGGCATGTCTTTAAAAAAAAAAGTGTGTTATACAGGAATCCTATCTTACCTCAGATTCTTCCAACCTCAACACACATTAGCAAACACAAGCTAGTGATCCCCGCTGGGACTGCAACTGGAACCACAGGGTTTCCAACACACACAGGATCTTAGTTTTCCAGTCACTCATTTCTCACCATCCATAGTCCTTCAATCTTACTTTCTTACTCACCAATAATTGTAGCGTCTGGGAAGCTAGTAGGAGGAAGAATCCACACGGCCAAGAAGCCATCTCCTGCAGCCCAAATAGTGCTAAGAAATGGAGACTTGTATAATGTAGCAGCAAAGCAGGTCTGATGGACGCAAGATTCACCTTTTAGTTCCCATCTTTAACAGCTGCAAAGTAAAGTGCTACCAGCTGTGTGACTTGGAACAGCCTAAGTGTAGCCATGGTAACTTGAAGATCTTCACCTGATGCACTAGTCATTGTATACTGCTTATGAGATAAATACTTGTCTCTAGAAGTATCTTAATCTACAGATCTAAAAATGTTAGAAAGCTTCAAACTGACAGGAAAAAAAATCATTAATAAGCTGACACTAGCAGTTATTCTGTTAGACAGAGCAAATATATCTGTTCTGATCCAGGCTGGACTTTGTCTACTACTGTTCCCCAGCGGCTGCCAGGCCTTTCCACAACCACGGCTGAACAATTTGATTCTTTTTTCTGTTTTACACAGGTGGTGTCCAAGATCCAAAGCAACAGTGCAAAATCAAAGTTTGGGAAAATCATAATGCCAGAACAAGTGAGAAGAATTCTATTCAAAGGAGTTTTATCACTTTCTATTAATAGAAAATGTGAGGGCAGCCTTTGAAAGGTCATTTCTAAGGGGACATTTACAGGAGGATATGACTATGGCAGAAGCCATCAGTAAACATGTCAATCGCCGCATCACTAAGTCAATATAAGACTAATCATTTCTGTGCTGCAGTTTTCCCCAGATATAAGACACAACGATACTTCTGTAAAAGAAATTTATGATCAGCAAAATGGAGGCATAGGCATTACGCTAAAAACAACAAATAGTTTTCTCTGCAGTTTTACAGGATTAGAAACCCAGAAACCTTCCTAGAGACTTAGTAGTTTCAATAGAGAGACATCAGTACTATTTCCACTGGCTGGCAGGTAAAGATTGATGCAGAAAATGTGACATTAAGACTCGGTGGCACTGGCCTTTCCCTTTTTCAAAGATGCATAAAATGTATAAAATGTAATGCTCAACTTCTCAAAAACTTGTAACATACAGAAAAAAAACCCTGTTTGTGAGACTCCTGATGTATAACAACATTATTTAGCATCTACAGTTTGAAGGAATTTAACTCAGAGAAGCGAAACTCTTAAGATTATTTCTGATTTCTGTTTGAGGAAGCAATTCCCTAGCTCATTGTTGTAACTGCAGTAGTTTTCACAGAATAATTATCATTTGAAGAGACCTCCAAGACCATCTAGTCCACCATCAACCCAAGGGGCTCCCTCAACCACTGACCACTGCCAGCATCTGCCCTTTGGAAGTCCATTATGATGGCTTTGTTGACCACCCCACCAACAATCAAGAAGTCAATCGTTTCATGATCATTAAGCCAAAGACGGCCTTTAACCACTACATCTCACACCAGATCTTCTCTGTAAACAGTGGGTCTAGCAAGGCACCTACCCTGATAGGCTCAATGACCAGCTGCGTCAGGAAGTTATCTTCCACACACTGAAGGAACCACTTAGGCTGTTTCCTCACTCCTATGCTGTATATCCAGCAGATCACAGAATCATAGCATCATTAGAGATCGGAAGGTCATCTAATCCAATCTCCCTGCCACAGCAGGAACACTTAGACCAAGTCGCACAGGAACACATCCAGGCGGGTCTTGTACATCTCCAGAGAAGGAGACTCCACAACTCCCCTGGGCAGCCTGTTCCGATGCTCCGTTACCCTCACTGGGAAGAAGTTCCTTCTGATATTTATATGGAACCTTCTCTGTTCCAGCTTGTACCCATTGCCCCTTGTCCCATCACTAGACAACCTTGAGAAGAGTCTGGCTCCATCCTCCTGACACCCANCATTAACCACCCCCTTTCTGATCCACCACCCCCTGTTGCTGTTGGCCCTCTTGGCCACAAGAGCACATTGCTGGCTCATGGTCATCCTTTTGTCCACTAGGACCCCCAGGTCCCTTTCTCCTACACTGCTCTCCAACAGGTCAGTCCCCAACCTAAACTGGTACCTGGGGTTGTTCAGATGCAAGACTCTACACTTACCCTTGCTGTACCTCATTCAGTTTCTCTTTGCCCAGCTCTCTAGCCTGTCCAGGTCTTGCTGAATGGCAGCACAGGCTGCTGGGGTGTCAGCAGCACCTCCCAGCTTTGTGTCATCAGCAAACTTGCTGACAGTGCACCCTAAACCCTCATCCAAGTCATTAATGAATAGATTGAAGAGGACTGGACCCAGTACTGATCCTTGGAAGACACCATTAGATACAGGCCTCCAATTAGACTCTGTCCTATTGACCACTACTCTCTGGCTTCTATTCCGCAGCCAGTTCACAATCCACCTCACTACCCAGTCAGCCAGCCCACACTGGGCTGATGAGTTTGTCTACGAGGATGCTATGCGAGACTGTGTCAAATGCCTTACTGANAAATGCCTTACTGAAGTCAACACAGACCACATCCACTGCTCTGCCATCATATATCCACAGATGTCAGGTAAGCTGAGGTCCCGAATGAGAACAATGACTAGAGACTAGGAGAGTTGTGCCCACTACCACCTTCTCATCCTGGTTGGGTGGTCTGTAACAGGACATCTGCCTTGTTGGCCTCCCCCCTCATCCTTATCCACAAGCACTCAACCTTATTATTAGATTCACTGATGTCAGTACAATCAAAACATTCCCCAACATTTCTCCCTCCTTGCCTATCCTTTCTGAGAAGCTCACAGATACCTAAGTGCAGCACTCCAGTTATGCGAGTCATCCCATCATGTTTCAGTGAGGGCCACTAGGTCATAGTTATGCTTCTGCCTATAACTGTGTAAAGACAATTTATTGCTTTCATTCCTTTTGCAACTCTAAATGTCTCCTTTTAGTCACATCAAACACCTATTTTATGTTTTTAAAAAATATGTACAACAATTCTGTGCTCTCAGGAGAAGAAAATTTCTTAGCATTCAGATTATTAACAGCATGTGTGTTCCCCAAGCTACTGCACTTCCTATTGCTCACTTCTGGCAAGAAACTGTTTATAAAAGGCATAATGTTCATACAGTAATTTACTGTTTCCATCCATGGTGCATTTTCTTGCCACTCCCTCAGCTAACATCCAGAATTCATCAAGCTACCTAGTCCACGGGAGTTTCTCAGTGCAAGATGCCGTGCTCAGTGCTCCACGGCACTGAACAATGATGGTGGGGGCAGTAACACAGAGGATGCCTGTCAGCTTGGCCCATGTCTTGTAATATGAACAAACACAGAGTCACATGGCTAAGTGAAGCTAACAAGCTTACAACCTACTGTCTTGAACTTTCATTAAGAGTTGTGTGATTAACTGCTTACAGCCCATTCTATTAGAACATACCTAGGTAGGAATTCTAGTTGAAATAAAAGGAAATGGATCCAAACTGGGCAGCAGGCTCTATTCAGCAAGAACTTTCGACACTTCATAAATTCTTAAAGTGAATGAATTAGAGCAAAACACTAAACTAGCTTCAAGTAGGTGTGAGATACAGGGTTTCAACTCTAATCTCACAGGACTCATTAGACCTCAGCCCTAAATAAGTCTGTTTGACAATCCCTGAAAAATAACGCAGCCTAATTCCGCAGTTCTGGCTTGGACAGCACATGTAACTATAGCGACAGAAAGGCAGTAACTAACTTCCCATCACGTCATACAGGGACATAAGACATATAATGTGTCATGACATCATCTCTGACATCATTTACTGACTCTCATGGGAGTTTTTGTTAAACAAGATTCCAGGACTTACTTTATTTATAGCTGATGGAGTTTTGGTAACTTCATTCCCTTTCCCAGAGGTATTAACTTCAGACCTGATCCTCTAAAAGACAAGTATTTAATTGGGATAACAGAAGCCACAAACATACTGTAATCACATGATTATACATATAAAAAAATCCTTTTGCTCTTAATCTTAACATGGAATTGCATGGCTAGGTGAAGACACTACACAGATCTGAAAGGCAGATAAAAACATACCAGGTTGCACTGAAGAATTTCACAGGGCTTCACTACCTTCCACTGCCAGTTTTAAGCCCCATTCCTAGGGACTCAAGTATTTTGTGCTGCATACCAGTAGGAATATTTTTCACCTATTCCTTCCAGGTGGAAGCATATAAATTACTAATAGGGGTTCCTGAGTCAGAGAAACTATGTGATGTTTTTCACACAAAATATAACTGTTCTGTAAACTTTTCATCTTTCTGGGTTGTCATGAGTCTACAACATTGAAATGGCAAATTCTTGGGGCTTTTAAAGTGAAAACAAAGGAAGGAGCAGTCTATTACTGTTCCTGTACAACTCCACAGTATTGCAGTACCTGGCTTAAACCCCAGACCAATGGATTATCTCACAATGTGTTTTTTTTAAACGCCTCACAGCTTTCAAAGTAAAGCAAGTTGAGGTATTCCAGTCAATTTTTATAGTATTATGTGGTATAATGTGGACACCAGACCTAAAATGCTTTATAGTGAATGCTACTTGTTTTTTAAACGCTAGATAAGGTATTTGCACAATACAGACATAGTTGGCCTAAATCCTAGCAAGTTTTACATTGACTTCTGACAGCACAAACTCATTGCTGGAACCAAGCAATCATGACCATATGCCTTTGGCAAAAGCGGCTACATGTGTTATACTTCTGATACTTAGTTGGTATACCACAATTTTTCTTGCACAAAGTTTGAGGTGCTGATTACAAGCAGTAAGTCTGACTGATGCCAAATGCTGCCTTCACATAGCTGTACTTTTTATACTTCACTAACCCCCACCTTAGTTTTAAATGCTGCTCTAATGTTTTATAACATTCAACTAGGAAGTACATGATCCAGTAGAGCATAAACATAATTTTAAAAATTATTTTAAATATGTACTTTTGAATATTCTTTAAGTCAGATGAATAATACTGATTTGAATTTCAACACATGTGCAGGCAGATGACATCACAGAGGACTGGAAAAGCCCACTGCTGCAATTGAACTATTTGATCTTTTTTCTTCTAAACTGTAGGGCATTATCTTCCTATGAATTTTATTTAATATATCATTTACTCATGGTCATTCCTAATTCATCAGAAATTACTAGTTTTGTCTAATCTTCGCACTTAAGAGGCCAATTAATTTAGGATTGTCTTGGTAGTTTATATCAAGAAGGTTGCAAAATGATTAACCAACAATGTAGTTATTCTAGTATAACCTCTGCACTCTAAAGACTTTCTGCTAGTGCAACTCAAAAACAATTTTCATTAAAAATAATCACATCACCTAAACGAATACAATTTTATCCATCCTGTTGAAAGAATTTGCATCTCTGGAAGTTTTATCACACAAGCTTGCAAATCTTTAAAGAACTGCCACTGCAAGCCAAGCTGCTGATCAGAAGCAGTTAGAGAAGCATCTGGTACCAGTGTTCCCTGAGAACCAAAGTGATTTCAGACAACACCGCATTTTCTGCAAGGAAAATTACTTCTTTCAACAAGTCCAACTCAATGAGAGATACTGGAACTTCAAAAATTTCACTTCAATCCATCCCTTTAATTTTTATTTATTTATTTTTACATGCTTAAAAAACCTGCTACTTTTAAAACATGAAATGGTGCAATTTGTAGGAAAACGTTATGCTATTTCCAAATAATGCTATTTTTGTTAAAAGATATTTTAAGCCCGAACCTTTGCCTTTTCTTCCCACATACTGAAAGGAGGTTCTCTTCCACTACAACACTAATTTGATCCAATCAATCAGAACTGTGGCTGCAGATTTTCATTAGAACAGGTAATCCAAAAAAATTGTATGCACCTCTATAACAAGTACTTAAATGTAGACAAGGGCTGCCTATTTGGCTAGAAAAACATAGTATTTAATTTAACAAAGGCCAATCTGAAGTTGTAAGAATCTTAATAATTACTAATCCAACTGAATTGGTCTCATTTTCTAGAAAGCAATGAAAAAGGAAAAAAAACAATGGCAAGATTAAAAACAAGACAGAACATGTCACTAATCTGTGTGATTACATCGATGCAGTTTAAAATGTCAACACACCACCAATTTGCCTTACATTTTCAGAGGAAAAAAAAAATCCATTTTCATTTTTCAAAGATGATTAAAGTTAGTGGATAGCCCTATACATCTCAGCACATCTGAACTTCACAGCCAGAGGGGGGAACAGACCCACATGAAACATCTTCAAAGTTTGCTTCAAGGTTGCTTTCTAGTGATTCAAATAATGTGCATTACACCTGAACAGTTCACAGTAAGTTTATTTTATGTGAAGAAAAGCTTTGCCATTAATGAAAAATTTCAGTAGAAAACAGTACCTCCTGCTTTCAATCTAGATTACTCAAAAGTAGAAGCTTGTATTAGTGAAAACTTCAGTAGAAACAAATCTGTAGGAAACATGTTCTTGGCACATGAATTAAAAGATTTAAAAACACATTAACTTTGAATAGAGTATTTACCATGCAACCATGCTGGCAGAAGAGCCAGTTTGTAATGGCTGGCAGTTGTCCCTCAAGACAGTAACATGGAAGACACTTAAAAAACTGCTTACATAACATTAATTGTATATAAATATGGTGTCACCATAGTTAACAGTCTTTATTTAGGCCAACCATTTAGTTAAGCAGTTCTAAATAAGTAATAGGCACTTTGCCTTTCTGATTTCCCCTTTCACCCATCAGCCAGTCTGAATCCATGCCAGGGATACTGTATACTGTTATCACCTAAAAAAAAAGAAACAACATTATTATAACCTTTTCTTGTCTGGAAAAAAATTGCAGTCTACCTTCATGTGATTTCCAAGGTCTTATAATTGAGATTAACCAAGTCAAACAGAGCATCTTTGGTGCATGATACAATGGACATAAGAATGATATTGCTGGTCCAAGTAGCAGCATATTTTTAAATCCCTTTTCTTCTGATTAAATTCTATCATAGTTTCTATTATTCTTTCTCTATAAATATCATATAGTGACATCAACTTTAACAGGCAATACAAAATAAAGTTCATTGGATTTTCAAGTGCACAACAAAAAGACAGATACAAGATACTAACACTAAGTCAATGTGCAGCTAATAAAAAAAACCTAGAATTTAGACAATGCACATTTAAAAAAAGTCTGACAACTGCATGCTCTTCTTCAGAATTCAGCTAGACACATAACAGGTGGAACTTGGTTTTAACACCGAGCTTCATTGTGTATCTCTGCCTGTTTTGCAAGGACTGAACTAAGAGTGTAACTGAATTGGAAAAGGAATAAAACACAGCACAACCACTGCCATCAAAACAAGAAGTAACTGTACTTTCATATTGTTCCCTAACTACATTAAGTAACATTTGAAAGACTAATTGTGTTGATATCAGCACTAAAGATGTGGTACGGTCTAGGCAGCAGAACTGCATTTTGATTGTCTAGCAAATCTTCTTGCAAGCTAAGCTGGTATAACATGCTAACTCTCACTATAGAGTATTAGGGTAATAGGCACATACCAATGCTCTAAGAGTACAATTGAAGTTTAATTAAAACTACAGATTTCTTCTTGAAGCACACCTTAACTGGCTAGTCACATGCATTCTGATTTTACTTTTAAATTTGCAAGGTATACAGAATATACTTACCTCATCTGCCAGAAGTGATAATTCACTGCTATTTGCAGCATCATAATCATAAAGAACTCTAGCTTTCCTACTACCACTTGATGACTTCAGTTCACTGATGCCTGAAGTAACTACTGAATTGCTTACTGAAGGCAATGAAGCAGATGCCGAGGCCAAGACTGAGGGAGCAGAAACACTCTGCACAGGAGCTGAGGAAGACTGATTATTGTTAGAGAGAAAAGTAGATGGAAAGCTGTCGGAGAAAATAAAAACACTTGTGAGTAAATCAGTTCTACATGGAGAGACACCCACACCTCCATACTTAAATTAGCACTCTTATCATCTACAGAACAAACATTGGTAGACAGTAGAAATACAGTCACTATAGCTGTACAAACTTAAATAAAGATACTGTTTTTCTGTTGCATAGTATAAATCAAACCAATACAAATCTTGACACCTTAAAACACCTTGCCTCTCAAAAGACAAAAATGTTTAAAACAAGAAAGCACTGTTTATCAGACTTAATTCAGACTGTATTTTAATAAAAATATCTTTTGAAAGCTCTGCCAGTAAAAACAACCTCCACCTCCTCCTGCTCATTTCTCAATTATCTGGCTACACAAAAGATTGTGCTGGTAAACCATACCAGGGAAATACAATGTGGTTAAAAAACACAGCCTCTCTGAAAGAAAAGTCCACATAACTACTTTTGTAACCTAAATAAGTTTGTTGATTCAGCTAACTGCACACCGTAAAACAAAAATGTGTGTTACACTAAAGACAAACTTATGTCAACATAAACACCTCCTTTCTAGGTCAGGGTACTGCTTGTTCTGTGCCAGCTGTAGTGCTTGCCAAACCCTCCTATGCAGTCAATTTAACTCATTAATCTGTCTGAAAAAAGTTTAAAAAGTGCATAATCTTGTACTCAGTTAATGAGATGAATCACAGAAAAGAGTGATGAGAGTCAGTGCAGATACAAGGGAAAGGACAGAATAACCTGGCTGAAAAGTGCAAGGAGCAGAAAGAAGAGCAAAGCAACAAGAGGTTTCAAGGCAGTGGGATACAGGGAATGGAACAGCATGGGGGCAATGACAAGCTGTGAAATTGCCTCATGCCACTCTACCCTACATCCCAGGGTGCAGGTCCATGGCAGCCTAAACTCAATTATTTAGCAGTTGCTGCAGTCATTTCTTTTCCCTGCTTTACTTCTAACACTCATCATCCTCCCTTAAAAGCAGTTCAATAAAGGTTTTGTGGCAGAGCTGATGCAATTGAAAATAGTCAACAAATAGGAGTTAGACTGAATCAGAATGACATGGAACTTTAGGCTGGTTAAAATAATGGAAATGCTGCTACACATCAACTAACTAGTCAATTCCCACAGATAAATTTTCTCATCTTCCACACTGATGCTATTTTATTAACATTTGGGACATGGACATATTACTCTCCCACTTTATCTGTGCCTACTGTTTCAGCATAATTAAGGTTTATTCATACTGTGCGTATGAACCTGTCAGAAAACAGCTCAATCCATCCCACCCCTTCCCACCCATGCTTCTCAGATAATTCTTGAAGATGCAGTTCTGTGGCAACTTGAAACCAAAATCATGCTCTTTAGGGGTTGGTCTAAATGACTTCCAGAGGTCCCTTCTAATCTTCACCATTCTACGATTCCATTATATTCCCACACCCGTGTCTGCCAAGAGGAGCTGTTTTAGGGAGCTGATGCAGGTGAAAACTAATTCTGTCAATACAGTGAATAATTTTTAGATCATGTTACCATGAACATATGAGGAATTAAGGTAAGGCAGCTGCAGCGGTACTGCACAGGAATTTACAGCTTTGCAACTCCACCTAATCCAGTCAATTTATACCATCAAACAGAGTGGACCTACCACTCTACTCTTTTTTCAGTCATTTGAGTCACACATAGCAATTTGTTGCTTTTGAGTTGATTCAACAATCTGATATAACAAAAATCATCAAGGAAATTGGTAACTTTCCATTGGAACAGCTTGTTAAACATTTTCACTTTGTGGTCATGCAATTGTTACACCAAACTGAAAGGCAACAGCAGGAGTATATTGTGAAGGACAGAGCTAACTCCTTTATAGCTGAATTGAACTGGGTATATTTTCAGGAGACTGTTGTGAGGTTAGTTACCAGTTTACTACTATCAAAAGGAGGAATTCCTTCTTCCCATCTGGCTCCCTTTAACCTCATTTGATCACAAAAAGCTGGTTCAACTCACTAAGAAAAGACTAAAACTTCACAAAAAAATTTACCAGGTTCATTTTTCAAACCACTTCACTGTGTTACCCAGGCGACTCAATTCAGCAGAAGAAAAAGAGGAAGCTAGATTCCCCATTTTTTTAGCTGTACTCAGCTGTGCCCCACAATGTATTTATGACTTGATTAATTGGCATTCAGAGGCATTTCATTTGAAATGACAACCAGCTGTTTCACAATATTGCTAAATGACTGTTTAGTATCCTGCTAAACCTGTTCTTTGTTAATGTACTTGTACATCACTGTGTTCAGTTCAAAAGGTCACTGGTTTGTACAGCTAGTGAAAAACAAAAAAAGCTAAAGCTTTATAACCACTCTACCATAGAGCATTGAGTCTCCTTCTGTAAAGCTGAATGTAGACACATTATTGGGAAGCTCCAGCTACACCAAGGTTATCTGGAATTTTAGGTTGGTTTTTTTGAACACTGGAGTAGTAGGAGATTCACAATGTGTAATTTGAAAAATACTGATGCCAAAACTTAGGCTTGGCTGTCAAGAGAAGCTAACAATTCAGTGCAGCAAACAATTCAGAGTAAAAGGAAATAAAGACAGCAAGAGTACCAGAATATTTGAAATAGCTGCTTAGTTAATTTAGATTCATTAAAAGATATTACTTTTAACCTGAGCAATTTGATTCTTTAAGCAGCTCTGCAGGAGGTGAGGGCAGTAGAGGGATAAGCAGCTGGTGGTGCTGTCTTGAAGTGAAACATCTATAAAACCGTGTCTATTTATATAAAGACAATTGAGCAAAATTTCAACACATACCCCACACACACAAACTCCCCCCCCTCCCTTCCAGAGAGTATGAAAATCAGTCTCAACGTGAAAACAGTTAGGGTTTATGCCCTGGATTCTGATCCAGGCAAAACACATAGATCTGCTACAAGAGCCATGTTTCTGTGTCAACCAGCAAATTATCTCACTTAAGAGGCTGGTTGTCTGTGGTCCACCAAGGACCTAAGTCACTCACAGCTCTTAGCTTACATATGGTAATATGGCATAAAGTCATTCTCAGGTGTTTTTAAAAGAATGGTGTAACTCATGTAACTCTACAGCACTACACATCCATATTAACCAACAGGGCACGAGCAAATACTAACAAAATGTAGCTGAACTACTTAAGCTATTTATTTTGTACTATTCTGCCTATAAATAGCATATAAAAACACTACATATACTAGACTCACCTGTTTTTTGAATGCAAGTGCTATGAAGCACATGCGTATAAATTGAGGAAACCTTAAAAAGCAAGGAATGCAACTTGAGACCCTATCCCTATGCTTGCTGTTACAGTTCAGTGGGACTTCCTTGCACTCAAAGACAAATCCACAACTTAATACCATTACTGTTTTAATTCATACAGGTACAGCAACTTCATTGAGCTGTCTGAAGCTGTTGCAAAGCTTTTATGCTTTTGGTGTTCTAGCAGTCACAGTAAATTTATCAAAAATACTTATTTCATCACAGCCACAAAAAAAAAAAATGTCTTTCTGCTTTCTTAAAAGGAGTGTTTTCTTCAAATATACTTTTGTACACCTAATGCCTATTTACAAAATTTTTAAAGACAACTGTTCTGGACACACTATACATTTTAAAACAAGATATTTTCCATAAGAAATGTTCTTCTTCAGTATTATGCCTAAAGCTTTCTGTTTCGTAATTCCACTAGAGTAAGAGCACAAAAGTTTAACACACATTATCACAAAATACTTATGTAAGTACACGTCAATTAATTTGTACCTTAAAAGGTGTTTGCCCTCAATCCAGTATATGTTTATTTTCAAGCTTCCAATTCTACAACTTGTGTTTGTGCACAAACACATTTTATAATCAAATACTTTAAAATCAAAGTTACATTCCATTGAAAGAAAACTACATCTTTAGAGTTAAGAACTCTTTTTTTCAAGTCTTTATGCTATTCATTCAAACAAATAGAGGAAATCAAATGCCACAGGAAGTTGCAAGTCAGTAAAAAGGACAAAGCTCAAGAACGCTTTGGTTTTACTTCCTCGTCATGAAAACCAAACAAAAAATACTTCCATAAATAACTTTCTATAAACTTATTTAAAATGGATGCAAGCTTGAACACGGGAAGTTTCACCTCAGTATGAAGAAAAACTTCTTTACAGCAAGGGTTATTAAATATTGGAACGAGTTGCCCAGGGACTTGTGGAATCCACTTCTCTGGAGATGTTTAAGGCCTATCTTGATTGAGTTTTTGTGTAGTTCATTTAAGCTTTTAGGTCTTTTTTCAGTGATCTGTATCCTGCTTGAGCAGGAAGGTTGGGTCTGATGGCCTTTGAAAGCCCCTTCCAAACCTAATAAAAGCTTACTGTAGTATCTACACAGTTTAAGTACACACGATCCTTCAACACATATACCAGACCATGTTATTTAAGTGAGTATAACTACGAAGGCTGGTTTATTAAGAATCAGAATATTGAAACTTTATGAAAAGCATGTAGATCTCCATACCACCAGCAATCATACAAAAATTATCATGAGCACAAACTAATGTCAGATAGTTGCTTTTTTATTCCACTTGTTTTAAAAAAAAAAAAAAAAAGATGCTTAACCCAAAACAGTAGAATTACACAAACCTGCTCATTCTACTCAAGTGATCTGAATTACTGTTTAGATATTATAGATATTGTGAAGTATGTTTCTCCCTAGATACAGAATCTATCTTGGGAACTCAACAGTGGAGAATGAAATTTCACTGAAAATCAGGTGATTCCCTGTAGCAAATTAAGAGGTAACCAGAATTTACAGGCAGTACCACACACTTTTCCCACATTTCATAGTAGTTTTGTAGCATGAAGCCAGGATAACAGAATGATTGCACTAGAATATGAATCACTAGAAATTCCTTTTGCATCATTAAATTATGTTACTGTGGGCTGACCTTGCTCAGCTGCAGAATCTCAGTATATCAACCCTTTAAAGGCATTAGTACTGTGTCTAGTCTCAGGGAAGTAGCTGCAGTTAATTACCTGAGAAGATATATGGCCTTTCAATCCAGCAGGCCTGTTTGTTCACCACTGATATACCAGTCTAAGTTTTCTTAGTACTTGGGGGAAAAAAACAAAAACATTTTCTCTACAATTTTTACAGTGTTTTTACCTTCCAAGTTGCTTCTGGAGATCCAACATATACTGATAACATTGTGCATAATAGGTCATCTGAGCTTCAACAAAATCATTGAGACAGCGAAGATGATGTGCCTGTAATACAGCATAGAATTCAGGTCTTTAGTTTGTAAAACTACTATGCTGCATTTGAAAGACCGGTCTTCTAGTCAGGTGCTAATTCCAGTATCCATACATAAGGATTTATGCTATGCAGTCACAGTGCCTAGATTTATCCGTTAACTGGGATAAAATGTCACAAAAATGAAATTCATGTATTTCAGCACAAAAACCCCAGGAGCTATACTCACATGGGTACTGCTGATTCCTTCCAGCAGAAGTCTGGTAATCTCAGCTTGACGGTCGAATTCACTCTGAGTAATTCGTACTTCCTGTTCAGACTAGAAGCAAGAACACGCATTACATATTTGTACAATGCCCACTCCTACACCTTCCATCACCAACAGTTCCGATATATTCAGAGCTATTCCTACAAACATATTAATCATAAGCTTAGGCATTTGAAGTGTGCTTTTCTTTGTGGGTGTTTACTAGGCAAAAAGAATAATTGCACTTTTGGTTCAGAAATGTTAAATCTGTTATCTGTAGAAGCTTCATCAGACACCTACCACACAAAGTCAATGCATGCAAAAGGAAAGCGTTTTCTTGCCAGCACCATTACCCTACCTCTCCAAATACCAAATCAAGCACTCATTGCCTGAAAAGTCCCTGCACCACAGGTTCTTTCAACAGAAAACAGATATCCAAGGACAACATCATTTTCTTCCACGCTTCTGAGTTAACAGAGCTCTGACCAAATAATTTAGGGTAAACGTCACCTTATTTTTGTCAAGGAACCACATGACAATTTGCTGTACACAAATCTTTGTTAAATTTTAAGAGATTTCATAACTTAATGTTGTGCTGGACACCAAGCTACTACAACTACTTCTGGAGCTTGTAATTGAGGCTTCTTTAAAAAGAAATAAATACAGACTCTAGCAAATATTCTAACTTCAATTAGAATAAAATTTGTAGTAATAATGTTTAAGTTCCATATTTAAGTAATTAAAATTCAAATTTATCCCTTGCTGCATATTGTTTTCAGCAATTTTGAAGTAAGTTACCAAGGTTACAGCAGTTTCAAAGGATTTTGATCCAGCACAAGTCGAAATTACTATATTTTTTTTTTTTNGAGTTATATCTACGATTCACTGCTCCAAAAGAGAATTTCCTCCGCCTAGAGTGTGGATTACCTTTCCTCAATGCTTATATACATTTAGTTTTTTGTTTCTAACAAACCCAAATGCAAAGGCCTGCATGAAGTCCAAGATACAACTGCTACTGTTCAACAGAACTGAATAAGAAACCACATTTTCTGGAAATTAATGGAGGTGATACCAATAAAACATTGGTTTCAAAAGGACTTTCTGTTTGCATACATTCTAGACCTGCATTCCATTTACATTAATCAATACAAAAGGCAGCATGGAAGGATCTCAATCGCAGAACAGAGGACAGAAGACTTCTTGGGTAACGATATCACTCTTTGTTTATCTGAAGTCACCGCAGCTGGGAAGGCTTACAAATGAATTAAACAGTTAAGAAGCAACTATAGCAAAATGCATGTTTAGTAAAGAACTTCTTCCTAACGTCTAATCTAAACGTCCCCCTCCTTAACACTGTATATATCAAGTGTGTATATATCAAGTTATAAACTAATTAGCTTCTCCAAGTCTCTTGAGGCAGTATTTTTTGCTTGGAACTTTCCTATTAAATCAGTATTAAGTATCTGAAGTCCAGCTATCAGTCCCTGAAAGAAATGCAAGCACAGAGAAAAAAAAGCCAAATCTGACAGCCAAGAGGGGGAAAAACATATGTATATTAGCAATATCTTAGTTTCCATTAAAAAAAAAAAAAACAGCAAAACCCTAAGTAAACCATGAATAGGCTAGTCTCTTGTTTCTCTTTCTGCCTGCTAACTGGGAGAACAGGTTCTTACAAAAAGAAATATTCTGATGGGCATTCTGTATATTTCTTTTAACAATATTTTAGCAAATGAACTACTTTCTATAAGAAAAGGTAGAGGAAGTAATATGGAAACATGTATTAACTTAGCCAGCACAGAGTGACTTAAAATACTTTGCTTTATAGAAGCCTCATCTACTGGTAATGTAGATTTACATCAACTGAATTTTGTTATGTGTTTAACCTGCTCATCCCCATTTTCAGTACTGTATCTATTCTTCTGGTAAGCGTGAAAAACAGCTGACTTTCAAACTGGAAAGCTTACAGGCTGATCACTTTTGTTTCCAAACTAAACAAAGAGCTCAAAATACAAGGTTAAACTTTCCAATAACTCCCAGCTACAGTCATACTTTTAGAACAATTAGAAGGGTTCACTCTAGACCTCTCCCATCATAAAATGGTACTTGGTCCTCAAGTTCCAAAGATAAGCCAATTTTCTGAATCTGAATACTCAGAAATTCTCATCTCCCCAAGTTTCACAAAAGGATCTCCCAGAAATACTGTGCAATGCTGTAGTAATGACAGTCTCATGGAGATAGGAAATAAAATCACCATCCTAACACTGCTTTATTAGATAAGCTATTAGTAACACAGCAATAATGGATATATTCATGCCGCCTGATAAAGCTGAACCTCCTTGTTTCTCTTGTAATCAAAAGACAGGCGCTCCTCTTGATGCTCAAAACCTGCCAAACCTCAATGTGCTGAGCACATGCTATAAAAGCCTCTGCTCTTTCTACTGACTACATCAGACTCCTAACCAACTTCATACATATCAAGTGTGTAACAGCAGCACCTACCTCATGCTTCTTATACTACAGATTCTAATATTCTCTAATTCCACATTTCAGAGGGGAAGTTCAAACCAAATAAAGTTTCTCATCAACACCACGTAAAAACTTTGTTCTAACTCAAAACACCACTGTAATTGAGCTAGAGATTGCTAACAGTCTGAAATCCTTCTTGGGGAGCTTCTTAGGTTTAAACTGAAGACACCTGTGAATGTCTTTCTCCAGATTTCAAGCAGAGATGAACAGATTACCTTTATAAAACTGGAAGAATTACTGCTCCTTTGGCAGAATACGTGTGTTGTAGTTTGTTCAAAATGGTCTCTACTTTTTTACATGCTTAGTAAAATAGTGAAACTTGAATTACAAGTTTCTTATTCCAAGATTTAACCTTTTAACCTCTTATGCTATGGTTAAGCACACTGTACTATTTTCTCTCCAAGACACAATTTCATCATTTTCCCTATCCTTAAAATTGCTTGTCATCACTTCAGAAAAGTACAGTTTTATTAATCTGTACTACTTGTCTTACAGCTTCAAGATTAGCTTTCTTCACTGCAGTACTGCTCTCCTGTCATCCATTTCCCAAAATAGTACAAAGTTCTCCAATAGGACTGTGTTTCCAAAGTTATTACTTAACCAGTAAAATAGTTCTTGAATTTTGAGATCAAAGTTGACCTAATCTTCCTCTTACAGTTCCACCTCTAAACTCTTCATTGGCCCTAAACTCTCACACAATCCCCTGCACCAGGTTTTAATACAGACGGTGGCAAATGACCTAGCGGCACTGAGAAAAAGGTAGAGAATAAAAAATACCCCTTCAAAACAGTTTTCTATGAGTTTCTTGCACTTACTCCAGCATTTCAGTTACTGTTCCATATTCTGGGTAATGAAGATCAGCATTTTTCAGGATGGTTGAGATTACTACTCCCCAAACTTCCTGAAAGTTTTCACATAAGCTCATCTAGGACAAATCATTCATAACAAGGTATGTCTCAAAATTTACTGGTAGGGCAAGTCCTATAGTTCTACTGTATCCTGTCACATGAGAATCGTATGGTACTAAATAACAGCCAGAAATAGTTTACTATAAAACAAGCCCCAGGAACTGATTCGCAACAGGAGCTGGAAAGGCCCTACAGGGAACTAAATATATTCTGATGTAATACATGAGCCTGCCAGCATTAGACTACAACCATCAACGTGCAATATCTTTTATTACATTAGACCAGCAAGTTAAGGATTCAGAATTCTGTAGCTTCTAAATTATTTACTTACTTTTGTCACTTCCTCAGCCCATATCTAGTCAGCATTAAAAGTGAGGGAAAAAATAAAAACATACAAACTTAGACATCGGTGGTGTGTTAATAGTTTGTCTTCTAACTACCTCCCTGCCCCCAGAAGATCACAGAGATTTGAGGAATGGTATAAGTCAGTTTTCCAAAGCTCTCCATATACAATGAAACTACAATGAGTACGGACAGCACTATATCCATGACATAAGACACTGAAGAGTGTATTACTTGCAGAACACTGTATGTTACAAGACTCTACTTACAACAAGCTATTACAATGTAAGACACAACTAAGAACATTACATGAAAAAATAATTTAGCTTATGGAAGAATTTAAGTTACCTTCATGTGTTAAAATATTGGGAAACTATGGAAAGCTATTCTCATTTTAACACCACATTAAGAAGAGACTGAAATAGATGAATGATTTCTCTTGCTACTTTCATTACTGGTTTCCTATTTTACAAGAATTTTTACTGGAATTGTAATTAAATCTAAGTTGCTACAGAAGTATCATAAACTAAGCTTTCAAGTAGTACAGCAAAATCATGGAAATTCAAAGAATTTACTCTAGATGTTAATTACTTCAGCTTGCTGTTCCAATTCCCTTTTGCAACGAAATTCTCCTTTAATCTTAATTTTCTGCAGTTGTAAGATGACATAATCAGGACTTGGGAAAGAAGAAATGTGTTACCAAAACAAGTTGTAACAAACAAGTTTATATACTCCGTTATCTAATCCCAACTGAAAAATCTGGAATACTGAGATGAGAGCCTCTATTCTGTGCCAACCTAAGACCAAAAGCAAGACAGGCAGAACACCACAGTCTATATTGCATGTAATCAATTAACCCCTTCCTTCTCCACTATCAAAATTGAAGTGTTGTGAAGAGCCACATACTGAGCCATTGCAACAAGTTTAGGATATCCTGTACTCTAAGTTAAGCCATTAATTCATTTGACATCATTCAGTTTCAATTATTTGTAAATAATTCATTCCCTCTTATATGAAATGAAATTACGAAAGTTAAATAATTGCTTTCCCTCAAATGGATGAAATACATTCTGGAATTGAGAAAAAAAAATACAGTCAAGTCATTTGCTTCCTAAGCTTACATTTATAAACCCATGGAAATTAGAATATAATGCTGTACTACTTCAAATTATCAAAATATTTCTGATGAACAGTATCTAATGCTGTACTGACATATTTAATACACTATATACTAATCCAGTTTGGAATGGAAAACATCTTAAACAAGATCAAAATGAGCTGAATAGCAAGAGGAAACATTTAATAGGAAAATGAATGAACACAGGAGACCAACAAACCTTTAGCCATTTTACATGCAGCAAGTTGAGCACGTAAGAGACATTTACCATAATGTTATTCTCTTCAGGCTGAGAGGTGTTTAGTTGCTTAAGTGCATAGATAAGAGACAAAAATCACATTACAACACTGTGAATATAGCAGGTGAATAGATTATTGGTACACAGCACCAAGAGTTTAAGCTAAACAAGACTGAACTAAATGCAGATAAATAAAACTGTTTAGATTTCTATTTTAAATTCTGATCTAAGCTACTTTAGCTGTATAGTAAACATGGGACAAAATAAATTCAACTATTTTTATAACAAGTGAAAATCAGTTTATCCTGCCCAAGAAAACAAACAGTTTTCACGGTAACTTAATAGATGTTGCTAACCTGTTTGTCAGATATATTCCTTCAAAACTAAGATAGCAGATTAATCATTTGCATCACTACTATAATCACAGTAGTTCTCACAGTAGTTCTTTTCTGGTTTGCAGAGGATAAAGCAGAGATGGATTTTTTTTCACTTCTCTGGAAATTCTATAATCTGATTATCTCTTTAACAGGCAAGATGCTCTTACACATTAGTCAAATGAAATATAGCAAGGTAGTAAAGTAAGAGGCCTAGGGTTTCATGCATTAGCAGCACTCAATTATTTGGTGCAAAAACTGTTGAATGACTTGCTATATGAATACTTAGGACTGGACATGTAGCTGCAAGCACTGGCAATAATTTTGTCCAAGCACCAAGCTCTACATGATTATACTTGAATCTTAGTTCCATCACCAGTATAAAGTCTTTCTTTTAATAAGATCAAGGGGAACAATTTCCTTATGGCATTTCTATTGCTTTACAAAGTTAAGTTTCATAGCTCCTATGACACCACAAAGGAAGTTAATAATGAAAATAAGTTTGGGGGCTTTCCTTCATACTTTGAGCAAATCCATGCAAAAGAATAATTTACTATCACTTCCAAGTTTCATTACTAGCTAGCTCAATGCTCTCCATTGTTACTCTAAAATCAAAAAAGATTGAAAAATAGACATCTAAAATCTAGATAAGGGGAACGGCAAGTATAGACACAAAATACATGCCCACAGACGCTGAAAGAATATAGACAGTTTGGACACACTGTGTGTCAGCAGAAATGATGCTGGCTTTTCAGAAGAATCATCATACAAACGAAATGAGGCGTTTCATCTATAAACCTCAGTCTCTGCAAAGATGATGCTTCTGAAATCCTTCAGGACAGCAATCCATTTGGAAAAGCCAGCAAAATTGGATAGTTCTGCTTCTGCCTCTTCTACATGCACACTGTCCCTGTATGTTTAATTTTTTTTTATTCCTTCTGCATCTGTATGCATGACCTCCACTGCAATAGCCCTAAATCACTTCACTATTCATTGAAAATGTAGCATTTAATAAGAATGCAGTCAAAAAATAGCTATGACAACACTTCAGTAGGGTATGCTTATAACTGCCTACATTCAACTATGTATTCCTTCATTTAGAATCATCTGAATAGTTTAAAAAGCTAAAGCTTTTTATTCATTTTAATCTCCTTGAACAAGCCTTTATTGAGGGAATAAGAATGGTTCAGATGGTGTGAAATAGTAAATAATACAGAAAATGTAAACCACAGTATTTTTTATATAGAGAAGTATAGCTAAGTTCACCAAGAGCAAGCAATTATATACATGCTTAAACACTTACAGAAATTTAAATGACAAAACTTGAAAACTCTGAATGATCTGTATTTACAATCCTCTTGGCATACTGTAGCAAGTAATTTTTGGCAGCATACATTCATCTAGTACTGAACAAGGGCAGAATACTTACAGAGGTCAAAAGACATTCAATTTGATGGAATATCTAAAAATAGAAGACTAACACATTGATGAGCAATGAGTTTTGTTTCTGTGCATTACACTGAGACATTTCTTACAAAGTACCAAGAAACACAGCAAGCATCTAGGGCTGGAAATGTAACCAAGCCATCAAGTTTCTAAGTATTTAAGTAAGTTTAAATGTTATGTTAAAAATGTTAAAAAAAATTACTTACTGCAGCTCGAGCTTCTGCCACTTTTGCCTTCTTCAATCTGGTTTTTGCAGCATCCAAATCTAGTCTTTTATTCTGTAATAGTTTACGTTCTTTCTGAAAGTGAGTTAGGTTAGCTCATGAGAATAAGTACACAAAAATAAAAGCCTGCCTACTTGAAATTTTTTATCCACAAAGCATTGATTCACAAAAAGGGTCTCCCACTGAATAGAGAGGCAGAATTATAGGCTAATTATTCTCACATGTTATATCCAAGACAAATCATATAATTCCAGAATGGTAGGGGTTGGAAGGAACCTCTAGAGATCATCTAGTCCAAACCCCTGCAAAGCAGGATCACTTATGCCACTCAAGAATGCATTCAGCCAGGTTTTTAAAACCTGCAGAGAAGGATACACCTTGTCTCTGGGCAACCTGTCCCAGCACTCTGTCATATTTACTGTAAAGACATTTCTCCTTATGTTGAGATGGAATTTCTTATGTTCTAGCTTATACACATTATTTCTTGTCCTGTTACTGAGTACCACTGAAAAGACACTGTTGCCTTCCTCTTGACACCCACTTCTCAGATACTTATACATAGTAATAAGATCCTCTCCCAGCCTTCTCTTCTCCCAGACTAAACAGCCAAAATATATAAACACTTCTAACTACTATTCTAGCAAAAGCAAGATTTCAGAATTATTTTTATTTCACCTGGTCAAAACAAGGCACAAATTCTACCTGGGGTTTTCTACATCAGAGGAAAGCAATAATGCACAAACATCTACTACATTTTGAAGATTTACAATTACAACTGGTGTGAAATGCTGAAGAATGCACAAGTCAACTTACAGTAATAGTTTTGTAGTCTCCTTCAATAAAGTTTCTTAGGGGAGTGAGAAAGTTAATAGCAGAAGTTTGAATTAATTCTCTGTCTGCTGTCCCAATTCGTTTCTGTGTTTCTCCACATTTAATGAGTGCATTTCCTGCAAAAAAACCCAGAAATGTTAGTTTTCTAGTGATTCAGGTGGGTGGTTAACAAAACAGATTTCTGCAATTAAGAAAGTTTAGGTCAGTAGTTTGAAAGATAATCTAATGCCTTTAAAAGGAATCCAAATGAACAAAAAGGACCCCTAACAAAAAACACAACCCATATACATCAAAATAAACTATCACCTGAAACAAACATACATACACACCAAACCAAACCAATCATAGGCCAAGACAAGATTTCAAAGATAACAGATTCAGCATTGCAGAAACAAAATTAACTATGGCAACTCCACTATGAACACTGATTTTAGAACTGGATACCAGAACTAGTTCAAATCCAGCAATCTCCTCCCTATATACCACTTTTTTTGTTTAGGTCAGCAGTTGGTAACAACAGAAAAGCTCACTTGGCTGCTGGAGAATGTGTTTTTCCTGCTCCCCTAAAAACGCATTTATACATTAACTGAACATACTTTGAAACTTGATTGCAAGTTAAGTATTGAAACTCGGTTGCAAGTATTGAAACTCAAGTTAGCGTATCAAGAATATGGTTGTTGCTATTATTATGTTTAACTCTACTAGTCAGCCTATTTAAAGACAAAGTTTTCAGAGAATTAGACTATTTTGTGACAACACATGAAAGTTAACAGCATACCTATCTTTATACTAGTCTGTTATTTGCCCCAATTCTAAACATCATACAATTCAATGGAGAATGTGCCTGTGAGAACAGCTTAATTTGTTGTTAAAACACTAGACTTGAGGCAAATTATCAGAAAAAACATACAGACAACAGCATAAACATATGGAAATAAGAGGAACAGAGCATGTTGTTATTGATCATATCCATCATATTCTATGAAATATCGACCAAGTACAGTTCCCTTCTTTTAAAGGACAACACCATTATTTTCAGATATAGAGAACACACTCTTTCCAGAATAAAAGTTTTTCCTCCTACAGCAATTTAAGAAAGCAACTAAAAGAGATAATTATGAGACTTTAATTACAGACTATTTTATTGACACTTAGGCTTTTCTGTTGCTCTGTCACCAGAAGAGTTGTAGAGAACACTACAATTACTCTTCATAGTTAATGGCAGGGTAAAATCTTAGAATCATCGAATCATCAGGATTGGAAGGGAGCACAAAAGATCATCCAGTCCAATCCTCCCGCCAGATCAGAATCACCCAGACGAGATCCAGGTGGTTTCAAACGACTCTTGAAAAGGAGACCCCTACAAACCCCCCAGGCAGTCCCCTCCAGTGCCCCATCACCCTCACTAGGAAGAAGTTAGAATTGGTCAGGGTTGGAAGGGACCACAGGATCATCCAGTTCCAACCCCCCTGCAATGGGCAGGGACACCCCACCCTAGATCAGGCCAGCCAGAGCCTCATCCAGTCCAGACTTAAATGCCACCAGGGACAGGGCCCCAACCACCTCCCTGGGCAACCCGTTCCAGGCTCTCACAGTG